>LPNX010234159.1:10465-74463 GCA_001517045.1 Pseudotsuga menziesii | reverse complement strand
CAACCATGGTTATTTATATTGTGCATAAAAAGTAGTGTAGGAGATGAGTTGTCATATATACCTACCCCATAAAACCCCTAACTCATAATATTTTAATATATCGTATATTTTTGTAGTACATCTCTTAGGAGGCCCATTTTTGACCTCAAATTCTCTCTAATGATGTTCCTGATAAAAGGTTCTTGGTAGAAATAAATAGAGAAGTTTGCAGAAGGAGGTTTGTGCACCGTCCGATCACGATACGAGTTCATCATTGCTAGGGGCTAAAGGACTGGTTTACCCACTACTGGGTTTTTCTCTTTACTCATATTCAAGATGGTTATTACATCATCCCTATCCAATGATGGATAGAGAAATCTTGATATGTAAATATTCCTTACACGTGCCCTATGTAATGATGTGTATTACTATGTAAAAAACATAAGCCCCATAGACAAATGTTATATCCCAACGGCAAGGTTTTTTGTATAAAGCCATATATTAGTGACCAAGAAGCATCCATGATGTGACAAACCTAAAAATGGCCACCTTATCAATTTCACAAGGAAAAGATGGGATATGGCCTCATGGTCAATGTATGTATAACCCGAACACCACATGTTATGGAATAAAACTTTGACACCACATCTTACTCGTGACATGCCAAATATTACCTATGCATGGCCTATGTTGAGGCTCATTTTCCCACACATGCATATAGGGCTTAGAGATGAATTCCATGGACATAGAACCTAGGTTTCTGTACCAAACTATGCCCTTATCCCCAAGAAACATATCAAATCTTTCAAACTTTTAATTCACCACCGTATCAAACTTGGAGGCCAAAGATTATGTATTATGGTCATGTGTGATACACTGAGTGATGAACATGGCATGTGAGCCCCAGAGAAATATATGTTATGGCCTAATGCCTTGCTTTTTATCCCTAGGCCATGGCATGGGCATCGAGCACCATCCTTGGTATGTTAATTCTCAAAATGATGGACATATCTCACTCATAAGCTAAATATTTCCTATGTAGGGAATTTGTGGTTGTTTGGGGAGCTAGACATGACCCATGAGACCTAAAGGAAACTATATGAACTTAGGACCTATAAGTTAGCCCCAAACCATGGCTTAGTTGTAAAACATTATTCATGATGTTATACGTCCCAAAATGACCGCCATATCCCACAACTCACAAGACACAAATTCCCTTTGTAAGGCCTATGTGATGAACTAGAACCCCACACAAAATTAGGGGTCATTTATGGGTAATTATGGGTAATTAAGGGTTAAATAGTGATAATTTAGGGGTAATTTGTTATCAATTATGGGTAATTAAGGGTCATTATGGATAATTATTGGGTAATGAGATGTGGTAATTAGGGGTTAATAAGGGGTCAATTATGGGTTAATTAGGGGTTAATTAGTGGTAATTAAGGGTCAGTTATGGGTTAAATAGGTGTAATTAATTGTAATTATGGGTCAATTATGGGTAAGTAGGGGCCCTTTAACCCGAAGGGATTAGCTAAACCAATTTTTTCCCATGGGAAAGGACTCTAGTATAGGATGAAAATAATGTGAACATGCAAGCTAAATTTAAACAACAAATGGTATTCCTACTTGAGAAATTGGTTGTACTTGTTAAATTTGTAGATAGGCATTGACAAGAGGACAAAGCTCTTAAAGGGTGGTAGGAGTAGTGTGGAATCCACAACCAAGGTACTCCTAACTATGTGATGGCTACCACTTATAGTGCATCAAAATCAATATCCTCAAGAGACCATTTCACCATAATAATACAAACACGATCTTCCCGTGAGACCGACAATGACCACGGTGGTTGTGCATATTTCCCAACTATAGTGACCATAACTAACTACTTTTTTCCTTGAGAGATGTTTGCTTCTAAGGCCAAAGATGTAAAAACATTTGATCCACTTCTTCAAAGTAACACTATGGGCATTATTGAAATGTTTGTTGCTTCATTCATTGCATTTTAAACCAAGACCAACATATCCTTAAGAGTACAAAGAAAGTTATATTTTTTGTTAAGATTGATATCCACTTCTTGTGCCTTGGATGTTCTTGGTAAAAATGAGGGTATGGATGGGGGGGTTGTCAAACAACCTTGCAGGGTGACATTTTGGTAGCACCATGATAGGTGGTATTGTACTACCTTTCTACAAGGGGGGTGGGGGAACTACTAAACACAATGGCCATATTAGTCAATGTAAAACCCAATGACTAACAATATTTTTATGGTCAACATCTCACAACCTCTATTACTTGTTATTAACTCCAATATCTTAAGTTTTGCAATATCCAAAAGTATTATGACATGTATCATCATTGAGGACATCGACATTCTCATCATCATCATCATTATCAATTCCATATGGTACATCAACATCATCTTGATCATCATCATCATCATCAACATTAAGTACATCATTAACAAAATCATCGCCATCATTGTCATTATGGTCACGCATATGCCATTAGTGTTCTTAATCACTCATCGACATTAGGATTCATGTCATGTAATTTTTAAGGTCATTTATATGTTGTTACAACCATTTCAATGATAATAGGGTTGTTTAGATGTCGTTACAGACATGTAGGTGCCATTAGAATCAATTAGGATCGAAAAGTGATACCACATGCATATTCATCATTGACATCCACATCCACATTGCCATCATCATCATACAATATATCAGCATCATTTTCATCGCCGTAGTCATCGTCAATGTCATCATCAATATAATTGCGATAATAATGAGCAAGGAGACATACTACCTCAGAAGAATGGATGATATAGTCTTATGCTTATCAAATCATATCCATACGCTCCATCATAATTATCCTAATCCATCATTATCATGTTGTTAGGGCCAATCATATGCCATTAGGGCCTATCAAATGTTGTTGGGGACACTCAAATTCCATTAGAGCAATTTAGGTGGCATTAAGCTAATTTAACCCTCATTAGTATTAATCAATATCCAAAAGTTCCACGATTACGATAATTTAGGTGCCACTATGATAAATCAATATCAAAAAGTACTATCACATGAATCATTATCATTGACATTGACATTGATATATCTGACGTTATGTCCGACGTTTTCTGAACACAATTCCTAGGTCTAAACCTAGTGCATTTTCTAGCACGGTTCCTTTTGAAATTTATTCCATTATTGCAGGTGCTATACTTGGATCTATACTTGGCCCAACATGTTTGTATATGTTCTAAACATGTATAGTTCAGATCTTATGCCCATCCATCATTCATATTTTTACACCTATCAGTTTTCCCCAGTTGCTCATAGTTTTCCTAGTCTAGCCCTATATACTCATGTAGTCATTGAAGCCTTTGTATTTTCTATTCCATATGCTAATATTTATGATATATCATATTTTTATAAGCCTCATGTCATATCTAGAAAGGTGCTACATCATATTGGAAGATTGACATGTGATTCACATCACAATTTTGCAGCTATTCAGGAAATTGGGTGCGAAATAAATTGTCTTAATTTTTGTACTCTTTGTGAAGGAGTATGCACAAATATATTTTCCATTTCAGATTATGCTTGCAGATAAAATTTTGAAATCAGAAAGAAGCATTCATATAATTCTCCCACTTCGTCAGTTGATGAGATACGATGAGTCTCTCCTCTTCCTTCTTGCAGGTTCTACACTCTAGTGCATGATCATGGAGCTCATGATTTCTTCATACAGTAATTAATCTAGAAGTAATTAATTCAGCTCATTAAAGTGAATATGAATATATGTTGAAGACATATTTCAAATTTTGTGCCTTTTCCTTTCTTGAGGGAGCATTTTCCCCATGTGGTTTTGCCTCTATCCTCACTTTTCTGGACATAATAATTGTTAAAGGGTGACCATAGCCTTGTTGTTGGGCCCTATATGCATCCATTATTTTTTTAATACCATCATAAATTAATACTTATAGGGGGGTGTTGGAATATATTAAACCCACTTCATATTTGGGAAGTGCTTTAGCCACCTACGGGGGTTTTCTATATTTTGGTAAGTCAGTCTTTTTGAGCTTTATGAGTTGTCTCCATACAACTTGATTTTACTATGAGGGATGTAATATTTATGTACACTATAATTCATCATTATTAAATGGAATGATACACACCAGTATTCATCACTTCATTCAAGTGATTCAGTCTCTTTTCTTCTCTCTATTTTTCCTATGTATGCTTTTGAGAATTTTTAGTAGCAAGATCTATTTCCTGTGATTCTTCTTAGCATCATTGCTCATACCATTGATCTATTATTTCTACAGTAAAGAAGCCATTTAGATACATCCATGTATAGTGTGAAACCTTTGTACATGCTAGGTCCTATGAATCAAACCTAGGGATTAACCTCACCATGTGGTCTTACCACTTAGCTCCATACCCTCTTAATGATGGAAACAATCAGAAAGTATCTTCTATTATCAAATATATGTTTGTGCAAGTGTGTTATCCTTTATTAGAGAATGAAAACCATTATGCAACACTCTCCTAGGTCTACATATTCTAACACCATAACTCCATTGGTTCAAGGCTTAGAAAAAACCATTAATTCTTTGGCCTCCTTTCATATCTCTAGCCAAATCCTCTTTGTGACCATAATGAGGAATTACTCATAGAGTTGGGACTCTTTCCAACCTAGTCCAACACCACTTCTTTAGATATTGATATGTAGGTATATGCAACACCATCTATGGAACATGTAATATCAAAATATAACTTTTTGAACAATTCCATTTGGTGATGGCCCATGAGGACATTTCTAGGTCATGTAAATTACCTAAACTTGCTTCACATATTGATGATTGGATGTTATCCTTGAACTCTATACTAGGATCTGTTGTCGATCTAAAGTGTAATGTTGCTATTGGAACAATATTTCCTTGCAGGTTTAATATACTCATGCCTTATGAAAAGCATCCCTTGCAAACACACAATATAGTATCTTTGGAACATGATACCAAAATTTCGTGAAAGAGAATTCAACATGAACCAAAAATGGACAACCCACTTAACAACATCAACATATCTTTAACCCTGATTACGAAAGTGATAATCAACATATCTACACAAATCTGGTTAACCATTTTAGAGTGATGGAAGCCTTCAAATATTTTTTCTAGGGTATACAATGACCAGCATATGAACAATGTAAAATAATTAATACATAATGGCTGATTCCAAACCATAAGAAGAACCGTAAATCACATAATGTTCTAATTAATAATAAGGAAACTAAGGGTCAAATTGTTGGGATAATATTCTCCACTAAGCATTATCATATAGGAAACAACTATTTTTAAAACTTATTAATGGTTGAGGAATTTAGTGAATTTAAAATGCATATTGTAAACTCATGTATTTTCGAATATTTTCCAACAAATCTGTTGAAACCTATGATCTGTGACTTGAACATCTTAATACTAATGTTTTGTTCTTTTTTTCTTTAAATAAAGCACACTTTCCTATATATTTAGTTCTTTTTTTTCACATAAAATATAGGAAAACACACAAATGGTTCAATCATTGTCTTACATGTTCATTCAACAACACAAAAAAATAAAACAACTCCCATTTCACAAATTTTCCTTTATGTTTATTTCCTTTATATGATTTTAATATGTAAATATTATAATGTTTCGTTGTTTTCTTTTCACTTAAAAACCTACCACAACAAAGAAGGATATCGAATATCTCAACATCCTTCCCAACTTTTGCTAACAGATCAAGGAACAACAAGCGACACTTCAACAAATACAATCACACTTCCATTCAAATTCCGCCCTCTTGTTGAATTACATCCACTCGACTATCACACTTCTATTAGACCTGAAAGCCTTCCTTCGACACACGATCCATATGCATGAAAGTGATACTCTGTGCATGGCTCGTCAAGAATTGATAATTTGGAAATCACATCTTTCTTCACAAATGAAGTGCAAATGGTGTTTTCATTCTCATTCCCCCACCTGCATATATGATTAGCTGCTCATACTTTCTTGTATTTTCCTTTTTCTGCGCCTTACACCCACTTTTTCCCTACATGTGTTTCATGCACTTTTTTATGCCCCACATCTCTCTCTATATAGACATTGTACAATTTAAATGTGTCTACTAATATGGGTTTTGATGCTTACGTTATGGTTTTCATTTCAAAAACATATTTTTATTACTCTTTGAATTGTCTATGGGTGTAATTCAAGTTTACCACTTTAGAATATGCTTATTTGCATACTACATTATATTACACTAGAGAAATAAATACCGAATTAAAATCACTTTAACCTTGATATTCATGTGAGCATTTTACTGTCAATATTTTTAAAAGAAGTGTGTATTTATTATTGTTTCTCCTTCCAAGTGTTTTAACGATTACTCAAATGTGCAATTGGTAAGACAATCATATTATTGTTTTATTCACTTTGGTTATTTCCAAATCAAATACCGTGGCTCTTTATTTTATAGTTGCCATCAACTTAACTCATGAAATTATTCTATTTTTATATATCATCATTAGTTGTTGTGTTTTCCATGCTTGGTTTCAGTTTGTATTATTTTTTTGTTCAATGCATGTTCCTATATATGTTGCAGTTAGAAGGGCTCTTGAACATTTGGACATAGGAATTGAGTAAAAAACATCTTTATTTTGTTAACCAACATATCTATGTTCATGTGCTCTCAATAGTGTGACTTTTAATGCCATATTTTAGTGTATTTTGATTCCTTTATTTAAATCCCTCATGCGATTGATGATACTTGCACATATTTCAACTTAACAGTTAAAACACCTCATTTTCATGTTCTTATACTAGTTGTACATATAATTTCTCTTCATTTTTATGCAACAACAATGTTGTTTTTCTTGTGAGTAGTTAGTTTTAATTATTTTCCACACGACAGTATATGGTTTGTTAATATTATCATCTCCAAAATACAACAATATGGTTTGTAAATATTAGCATTTTCTACAAATTTTGAGTAATTTTTGTTTTGTTTTTTGGTTTAGAACTACACCTACTTCACTTGGCCTCATCATCATCTCTTTCCTCCAATTCATTGCAAACAAGCTATTTAGTTTCTTTCCCCTGAATATGGTTGTAGAAATTATTACCAACAAAGAGGTATATGCAATCCATACTTTTTCTTCTTTTTTCTTTCTTTTCTATTTACAAATGAAAATTCAATCCCTCTGGTCAAAAAATACGTTATTTCATATTTTTACCTCCATATCTATACATTAATATAATCACTCTGAAAGATGTTATGAGAATCCTTAAAGTCCCATTCAAGGTTAGAAATTTGTGCCTATAATTTCGTAGCACTTTCATTCCAATTTTTGTGCTTCTTGATGCTTATCTTCATTGAGTAATGTTTATATATTAACTTAACATGAATTTTTTGTACATGTTTTGTATCAGTGAAACCAATCCCCCATTGAACATATCAACTGAGGTATGGTGTTAATAGACGATCACCATCACCTTTATAATGGTGGCTTCATTTGTTCAATATCTTAGTCCTTTGTTTCTATGGGGGGTCATGTTATGCAATAGATAGAGATGTAAGTATACTATATTTTTTTTAAATTACCATTTGATTGCTATGTTTTTTTATGCTATATGTCTACAAACTTTTATGGAACCAATTTATAATCATCTGCTACTACCATTGTACAACAATGACTCACTGGACTTGTGTTTTAGAGCCATAAGGCCACCATAAGGTGGTATGTTTTCCAAAAGGATGCCACATAGAGGTGGAAATCTCCAATCATACTGTACAAATTTGGACTCAATTTTAATAATTAGACAAAATCTGATTATGCTCTATCACTGCCTAAATTTGCCAGTCTATTTCTAAAACTGCAGGTGGAGGAAGACATAAAAAAGGCATGCAAAGAAAAAAAATTAACATTTTAATTGGAAGAAATATTACCATCCATCTAGGTCCATTTTAAGGATATTGTGGCCGTTTTGTAGAAATCCATGGGGCATCTGTGCATATTAAACTATAATCTTAGATGAAAGTTGTTACTGGTGTGTATAATTCCAAGTTTCATCAATGTTTCTTATGCTTACTTAAAGGTCTAAATATATTCTATTTTGTTTTCCAGTTAATCGTGATCATCTCATTGATACGCTAACAACATCCACTCCTACCAGATACTTATTTATTGTGTTTTTCTGTTTTAACATGCAGCTGATTTGTACCTTTACATTTGGCCCTTAGAATCGATGTTTACATGTTTTGTTTACTACTTTTTATTAGCACAATCTCCTTTTGTATCAATTTGTAATTAATACACCTATGCATCCATCAAGAACACCAATAATTTCATCAAGAACAACATTTCCATTTATTCAACCATAATAGGACCGTCCTAATCCAATACCTCTACTTCAGGGATACTATGTGTGAAAGAAAATATATCCAGCCATTGCATGTGCAATTACTTTCACATTCGCTGGAACTGTAATTAGAAAAATGATCTTATTGCATTACATCACTACATAGAAATTCTAATGTTTATTTTTTGTTCTGTATCTATTGTTGTTGGACAATATTTTTGTTTCTTAGCAACTCAAAAGTTTATGCAGATGATAATCATGTTTTTGTGACTGTTTAAATTTTCAAGCCAAGAGAGAAATATCTACTCACGCCTTTGCACACATGTTGTAGCGTGCTCATGCCTTTGCACAAATCCTGTACAACGATGATGTTTTCCTTTCATTTACTCACATGATTAAGGTGATAAATTGATAATTCTTTCTTTGTTGCTTAGCTTGAAAACTTTCCTCTCCTTATCTCTTTGGTTGAGGGTTGAGCTTGGTCCAATTATCAAATATTATATACATTAGTTTGTTGGAATGTGAAGGATTGCATGAAGTGATAGTTGAAATCCCAATGATGGAAGCGCAGGAGATAAAGAGAAATCCAAATTATTGATAACAAAGCCTCATTCATGAAAAACAACTCTTACATATCAAAGTGCGGTAGTAAGTTTCCCATGATGCATTTTTCTTTTTAATAAATTTTGTATTATCTGAACACAATTGAAGTATTATTTCTTGTTTTTTCTTTTTGCAGAAAATGTCATATTGACATACCATAAGAATCTAATTAGATTTGATTTTTAGGCATTACATGATTTTTCATTTGATGACGAAATGGTTGAGGCAGAGGAGGACCCCTTGGAAAAAATCGATGGAGGAGACCTTGATAATCAATTGGAAGTGGTTGAATATGTTGAGAATATTTATAAGTGCTGTCACAAAACAGAGGTATAATTGGTTGATATTTTTTTTGGTTGCTTTTCAAACTCAAAATTGCATCTTGAAATTCATAGCTTTTGTTGTATCTTCTTGCAGCACATGAGCTGTGTGCCAGACTATATGGCCAAACAACAAGAGATCAATGGAAAAATGAAAGCAGTCTTGACAAATTGGTTAATTGATGTGAGTTCTCTACGTTTTTCTGGTGTCTTCTTCACATATACCCATTTCTAATGATTATGTTAATCCCATTTATAATTAATATTTTCATATTTAATCATCATTTAAGTTCTTTTTGGCACCTGATTTCGCAGGTGCATTACAGGTTTGGGTTGATTCCGAAGACTTTGTATCTTACCACAAATATTCTTTATGGATATCTTTCTATTCAACTCGTATCAAGGAGAAACTATCAATTAGTGGGTGCCACTGTAAAGCTCCTAGATTCCAAGTATGAGGAAATTTGGGCACTGGATGTGGGTTTTTACTAATGGTTAAAAAACACATTCTCTACATTTTGATTCATTCTCCATAGTCTTGATCATACTTTGTTTCCTTTGATTTTTGTGATAGGTAGATGAATTTCTTGACATATTAGAAAATAAATTCCTTATCTCCTTCCTCAAATCCGTAGGCTATGATGAAGAGGAAAGACTTGATATAGATTTTGACCTTTATATCTGACCTTAAATTCAGTTTTTTTTTACCCCTCTAAAGTTTGGTCTAATGGTCAGATGGAAAATTTTGTGTTATTTTTTATGGAACTAACCTGATGAAAAATACGTGATGATAAATTTTCGCTCACCAACGCGTGTCGCTGCTACAGTCTACACTTCTCAATGTACTTTGGAAAAGATGCATGTCTGGAATGCTATACTTAAATGTCATTCATCCTACTCCGAAATAGAGATCAAGTAAGTTATGTTGTCAATACATTTTTTTTTATTACTATCCAATTCTTAGAAAACCCTTTAAAAAAATATAAAGATGGAGAATCCACAGTAGGATAAACAAAGGCAATATTAAAACGATATTTTGATTTTGGTGTGGATTTCAGTATATCATACAAATATGTGTCTCACTCGCATTGAGGGGGTTTTCTCCCTTTTGACTACGCAAGGAATGTACAAGAATAATTGTAGAACTCCATCATAGTTTAGTAGAACGGAAACTGAATGTAGTATTTAATAAGTACTTAGTGCCTCAGTACAACTCTGATACAACTTAACCTACCAAGCTTCATGCATAGGATTTTGAAGTTTTGATAGGAGTTGTAGTTGCAGGTGTAGCAACTGATGAGTAAAGGAGATAAATTTCTTCACTCAGTTTCACATACAACAACTAAATTTTAGCATAGAAAATATACATTCATCCCTTTAATAGTCCCTTTTGGGTGGATGGATTTTTTAGCCTTTCATTATTACTATTCTCTTTTAACTGTACATTTTTGTGAGAAAAACATGATTAAGAGATATCATTCCTCTTGGGAATTTTAGCTTAGCCAAAATAATTTTACTTGTCAATTGTGATAAATGCTTGAGGGGGAATTTATATGTTTTAATTTGAATTTTAATTATATAACATTGAATTTGTTTTCTCATTGCCAATAAAAAAAATTTCCACTTGTAATAAATGCTTGAGGGGGCATTTATTTGTTTTTATTTAAATTTGAATTGTAGAACATTGAATTTGTTTTCACATTGCTAATAATGTTTTTAGTCAATTGTAATGAATTCTTGTAGACCTTTATGTGTTTCTCCATCTAGTACTACATGCACATATATATAAAAAAAGAATAAAGAGTGTGCTCTCTTGTTGATCCCAAAATAGAAAAAATTCCCCTTTACACAAATATAATATGTTGAGAATTGTGGTTTTATTACCCCTATATACAATTCAAACTTCAAAAATATTCCACAAACTAAGTTTGTATGCTCAAATGCCATAATATGATTTGTTGACTTATATCTTAACTACAGAAGACTAGTGTAAGAACAACCATGTTCTTAAATCAAGAGAAGACATGACTTTGGTATTTTATAGATATGAATAGGCTCAAGGCATCTTATGTAGCCTTGACAACAATCGAAAAACAAGGAAAAGTTATAAAATTCTGCACTGCAGATCATAGCAAAACATGACATAAGAAACAACATTCATTGCAACCATCGACTATAATTCAACTTTGCTCAACAACACATAACAAAGTGTTTGAAGGAGATGTGTAAGCACTATATCGACTTGAGTCTTAGACAAAGCAAAAGCCCAAATTTACCTATAAAAGGATAGCATGTTCATGTTGATCTAGTAGACAAATACGGACAGATGACAATAAAATTAGACATTAGCAATCACTTGACTACTTGTTTCATTAATCAATTCTCTCCTAGAACTAGTGTAAGAATCATTGAATTTGTCTTGAAAAAAAAAGGATCGTATCATAGAGGAGATTCAAAGTATTGCATTGTCCTCCTTGGAAAAAAAATTGTTTAGATTATCGAACAAGTTTGAAAATATGGAAAATTCCACCAGACACCACTATAACTGAATTGATAGCATCAAATGAATTCTACTTAGCTTGATCTATTGTGGAAATTGTTATTAACTGTTAACATAACATTACAAAATATGAGCAACATTTGACAATACAATTGCAATCCTTTTTTTCCTTTGCAACAAAATCTATCCTCCTCCATTTTGCAATTAATTTTATCTTTCCAACTAGTCTACATTGAAATGATTGTAGTTCCTATGGATCCTTAGACATAATATAATAGTACTTCTCAATTTGTTCCAGTTGTAAATCAATGAAAATCACAAAGATTTGCTACAACAAATACATGAAAAACTTGCATGTGATATTGCATTATTATATTTGTTTAAAAGCATTGTAAGAAATGATCCAAAAGGAAGCCAAGCAATACTATTAGAGTTTTCAAAACAATATCTTCTTGCAATTATCCATTCTAAGACTCAGGTAAATGGTTATTTAACTTTATGTCATAAAATCTTCCCGTCCATTATTTAACAGACTAATTACTTTTACATTATTTTTTTCCCATCCCTTAAAAAAACAAGAGAAAGTAGTAAAAACAACTTCCTTAATGCAGATAAAAGGTTTGGTAAAAGAGAGAAATGATTTTTCTCTGCCATTTCAACAAATCTACACTAAATGTAGGCAATCAGTGATACATAGTATGCTGGAAATACTAAGAGGGGCATGAATCAGGTATTTCACTCAATTGGTCTTTCTACCATGAATTAACATAAGAAAACATTAACCATTATATGAATCATACACAATACATAGAATCAACGTGGAAAACCAATTTGGAGAAAAACCACAAAATGTTTTTTCTTATATCTTGTCAAGGTTACATTCATATGTGTTTAGAAGAAAGTGCTAGTAGGAAGCTCCAACTCCCTGATTTTCTAGCACCAACTACATGGAGGCTCCAACCCCGTGATTTGCAGGCTCGGACCTTAAGGAAGATCCAACTCCCTGGCTTAATAACACCAACTAGAAGAGAGCTTCAACCCCATGAAACCATAGGTTTCAACTTGTCCTTGCCATATCCTTCCACCAAATACATTTTGTTTGTCATTGTACTCCAGTTTCAAATTTTAATAATTATATGTTTGTTATTTGACCTCCAACACTTCCAACTTATGATTTCTTACTTTCAATGTCGTTGTGAAATTATTGCTTCGGAACTGATCTCCAACACAATTTCAACTTCTGACTCCCGACTCCTAACTCTTCTAACTTTTGATTTCACTATATGATTTTAATTTAGAACTATATTTTCAACTACCAACTCTTGACTCCTGATTCTTTTGACTTCCAATGTCACTATGGGATTATAACTTTGGAATTATATTTTCAACTACTGACTCTAGACATCTGACTCTTTTGACTTCTGCACTCTAACTCCTGAATTTTGATATTTTTGACTTTTGATGTGCTTTCCACTTCAAAACTTTTAATTTCGCGCTCCAACTCCTAACTTTTGATACTTCCAATTTTTTACTTCATATCAATACTTCTACCTCATGATAGTGAATTTTACATTCATCTATTCGCTACACTTGCACACCCATCACCTATAAGTCAAAACCAAGAGAAATTAAATGTGTCTTCTATTTACTTCATCTCGTATTAATTATTTAAAATATCAAAGATCCATTTTTCACAACGTTTTTTACCACAATAATTATCATTTTACATAGTTGATCCACTTCTACACATCTTCTTCCCAACTTGTCATTATTTATATACTTGCAGTGTGGATGAAATTGAAAATTTGTTGTGTCATCTTATGATATGTCTTTTGGGGCTTCGTTGATGGATCGACTTCTCTAGGGGAATCTTGACCATCTTGTGATATTTCTTTCAGTGCTTTGTGGCTAGGAAAAAATATCTAGGGGTGTCTTGACCATAACTTCTAGGGTTTCATGGATTTATAACCACTTTTCTGGGATCTTTGATCATCAATGAAAACTATGCATCATTGATGCTTCAAAAATATCCCCTTGTGTAATTGATGGAAACATACTCCCCATAGGACCATCATTCCCCCTGGCTTCATGCTTCTGCTACTTCTCTCCCCCTTTTCAATCAATCAAAAATAGTAAGTCCCTCTGACAATATCTCATGCTATCGATAGTGGTTGATCAATTATGAAAGTGATAATCAACATATCTACACAAATTTGGTTAACCATTTTAGAGTGATGGAAGCCTTCAAATATTTTCTAGGGTATACAATGACCACCATTTGAACAATGTGAAATATAGGAAAATACGCAAATGGTTCAATCATTGTCTTACATGTTCATTCAACAACACAAAAAAATAAAAAAACTCCCATTTCACAAATTTTCCTTTATGTTTATTTCCTTTATATGATTTTAATATGTAAATATTATAATGTTTCGTTGTTTTTTTTCACTTAAATCCCTACCACAACAAAGAAGGATATCGAATATCTCAACATCCTTCCCAACTTATGCTAACAGATTAAGGAACAACAAGTGATAGTTCAACAAATACAATCACACTTCCATTCAAATTCAACTACTCTTCTGACTTTCGATTTCACTATAGAATTTTAATTTAGAACTATATTTTCAACTACCAACTCCTAACTCCTAGTTCTTTCGACTTCCAATGTCACTTATGGGATTATAACTTTGGAATTATATTTTCAACTACTAACTCTAGACCTCTGACTTTTTGGACTTCTGCACTCTAACTCTTGAATTTTGATACTTTTGACTTTTGATGTGCTTGCCACTTCAGAAATTTTAATTTCGCACTCCAACCCCTAACTTTTGATACTTCCAATTTTTTACTTCACATCAATACTGCTACCTCATGTTAGTGAATTTTACATTCATCTATTCGCTACAGTTGCACAGCCATCACCTGTAAGTCAAAACCAAGAGAAATTAAATGTGTCTTCTATTTACTTCATCTCATATTAATTCTTTAGCATATCAAAGATCAATTTTGCACAACGTTTTTTACCCCAATAATTATCCTTTTACATAGTTGATCCACATCTACACATCTTCTTCCCAAATCATCATTATTTATATACTTGCGGTGTGGATGAAATTGAAAATTTGTTGTGTCATCTTGTGATATGTATTTTGGGGCTTCGTTGATGGGTCGACTTCTCCACGAGAATCTTGACCATCTTGTGATATTTCTTTCAATGCTTTGTGGCTAGGAAAAATTGCCTAGGGGAGTATTGACCATAACTTCACGGGCTTCGTGGCTTTATAACCACTTTTCTGGGATCTTTGATCATCAATGAAAACTATGCATCATTGATGCTTCAAAAATATCCCCATCGGACCATCATTCCCCCTAGCTTCATGCTTCTTCTACTTCTCTCCCCCTTTGCAATCAATGAAAAATAGTAAGTCCCTCTGATAATATCTCATGTTGTTGATAGTGGTTGATTAATTTGGATTACGAATTACTCCTAATTCCTATCGAAGGTACTCAAATGTATTTCTTGGAAGAGAATTTATAAAGATGTCTACAATTTTTTCCTTTGTGTTGAATATACTCCATTTTGATATACTCGATATGAATCTGTTTTGTCTTGTAATGCATAACTAGAATTTTTGAAATATTTATAGATCTCGTGTTTTCACATAGGATCAGAATAGGCTCATCATAGATCACTTGACTGTCTTGCAAAGTATATTTTGTCTAGATAATGTTATGCAAGAAAGTCCCCAAAATGTTATGTTTTAAATGTTTCTAAGATAAATTCCTAAATTCATGAGCATTTAATACATTTTTACAATAACATTATAAAGAGGATCTCTGGAAGAAACACCATCACAAAGTACACATCAATTTATCCTAGGAAACCCAAAAGGGAAAAA
Organism: Pseudotsuga menziesii; assembly: GCA_001517045.1. Lineage (NCBI taxonomy): Eukaryota > Viridiplantae > Streptophyta > Pinopsida > Pinales > Pinaceae > Pseudotsuga > Pseudotsuga menziesii. The sequence continues at coordinate 58,749 of LPNX010234159.1, read as the reverse complement.
ACCAACAAAAATTCCTCAATATAGATTACTAGAATGCAATACCCAAAGAACAAGGTCTCATAAGAGAGAAAGACCAAACACTAGCATAAGAGACAAAACACCAAATACATTGTTATCCTCCTTCTCTAACCTTCCTCTTTCTCTCTCTTGCACAATACATGAGTGATTGATTGTGTACAAATGAGGGAGGGAGCCTCCCTATTTATACTATTCACTTGATTGAACTTTTAATCTAATTGGGCCGACCTATCAAACTAACAGGGCTGACCCACCTAAGAAAACTAAATATAATATCTCCTCCTGAAGATGGGCTGCGCTACTTGGCCCGAAACGTCGAGAAGACTTTTATTTTTCTACACAGGGCTCCACTAGCCAATATGAATACCTGTGAAAGCACCAATGATATATAATATTTAAATTAGTATTTCCTAGGTACTATTGACTTGACTTACAATGGAGGATTTACGTCATGAATTTTACATGACCTTTTACATTAACGATGTCTCCTAAAAGAGAAATAATAATAATAATAATAATGTAAATTAGAAGTAAAATATTCTTCAAAGTTACATTATTTCAACAATCCCCATTAACAAGAAGGGTATTCCACCAACAACAATAACAACTGGTGTGGCTCTACACAACATCATTGGAAGGAGGGAGGAGGAGGCATCATCAATAACATATTTTGGAACATTGTCTGGTACATCTATAAATCATCAAAATTTTTGAGCAACATCATCATCTATAGCAAGAAGCTGGAGCAACATCATCTGTGGCACATAACTAGAGCATCATCATCTGCACCATGGATCTAGAGCATCATCATATGCAACATGGATCTGGAGCATCATCATATGAAGCATGGAACTGGAATATCATCATCTGCATCATGAAGCTGGAGCATGATCATATGCAACATGGAACTGAAGCATCATCATATGCCGCATGGAACTGGAAAATCATCATCTGCAGCATGGAGATGGAACAACATCGTCATCTGCATCGACATAGAACTATCGGAACATTATCATCTTCATCTTCATCAGTAGAGGTGAAGTATCAACATCAACATATTTTTTATAAAAACTGATACATCAACAACAATGACAACATGAGGTTGGATCATCAACATAAATCTAGAATAACATCAACAATGATAGCACGAGGCTGACTCATCATCATAAAGTTGGAATAACATCAAAAGCAACATGTGACAGGTATAACAACACCATCATAAACAACTCAAAGTTGGAGCAACATCATCTATGGAAAAAGAATGAGGCAGGTGTATCAAAAACCGACATGATCCTTCCTTTCGGAATTACAGGATCATGGACAACATGGGTGATCCTTTCCTTTTGGAATTACAAGATCGTAGAAAACACATATGTGTTACTCAAACGATCCTTCCTTTCAGGATTACATGATCAAGTGTATATAGAGCCACCAACACTGATCACAATTGACAAAGGACAATTCTTCCTTTCAGAAATATGGGATCAAGTCCAACATGTATGATCCTTCCTTTCAAATTTGTGGGATTACCAATGAACATTTTAGATGATCCTTCCTTTCAGAATTATGGGATCAAGTTCACCAATAAACATCCTAGACAATGCTTCCTTTTGGAATTACGGGATCAAGTCCATCAACCAACATATTAGATGATCCTTCCATTTGGAATTATTGGATGAAGTCCATCAACCAACACCTTAAATGTGTTAGGATTTATAATTATCCCTTGTCCATACTTATTTTATTATATTATATTTGCCTAACATAGGAGTCATTAATTGATATTGGGTCCACCAGTACCATTGGGTCCACTTGTGATATTGGTGCCACTAGTACCAACCACTAGATTATAGGGAACACATATAGAGGTTAAATGCAGCTGACTGCATGTTCATGCATTAGTTTATGTGCCTCTGAGACCAATCCCTATAGTTTAGGAGGCACTGGGAGTGCCACCACCAACCTAATTCATTTTTTGGTAGTTCATAACTACTTAAGCTAAGTTATGCTCCATTTACATTCGGTTTGATGTACTCCAGCTCAGTTAGAGCTAGTCTTGCATGGATGCATGGGGTTAGGCACCACTTCCCACCTACCTCATTAGTTTAACTGGTTTAACTGATTGAGAGACTAAATTAGACATCTAGAGTTATACTAGTGAGCTTTGATAGTGATTTAGATCCTTTTAGTTATCTAGTCAGTCGGTATTGAGTTGGTAGATTCTAATCCTATCCACATGATTCGAATTATCCTTTATGTAACATCAATGTATAATACTGGGATTAATGAAGTTTATACTGTAATTATACTAATCAATTCTTATCCATTTTCTGTGAAATTTTTCTTGCTCAATGTGTATTTTTCATTCCATTACATTGCATAATAATACAACAATTCAATTGCTTTGATTTCCTGAAGATCAATGTCACAATAATTTAACATGGTATCAGAGCCTATTCAGTAATACAACAAGTTTGTCCCATCTCTATTGTACACTAGAAGAAGTTGGGTTTCCACGTAAGTCGCACAAAGTGTGCACTTCTAACTCTGTATTTGTTCATAGAAGTCTCTGTAGGCATGACGGACTGTGAGAAAGTCTACATGTCGATATGGAAGGTTTTATTCTGGCATTATTGCGATTTTTTTTTTATTTTGTAGTTTTTCTTATAGGTGTTACATAGCTTAATTGAATAATTGTCTGTTCAAAAGAAAGAATTGATGGATTCTACTACTCTTGTACGCCATATCCTTACACCCTTCAACTATGTTGATTGGAGGGAAGATATGCAGGACTCCTTGCACAATCTTGGCCTATTTAGGATGACTATGGGAAGAGAGACATAACCTCATCATCCTACTGAGAAAAATAACTTATTGAACCGATTGGATGAAGCATTTGGCTTCATTTGCACTCACATATCCAGGGATATCCTATTTCATATTGAGGGATTGAAGACTCCTAAAGAATATTGGGAGAAGCAAAAATTCTTGTTTGGAAAACAAGATGAGATTCACGGGCACATATTGGAGAACGAGCTAATATCATTGCAACCCAGTAGATTCGAAAGTATCCAACATTTTTTTATAAAATTCAAGTCTCTAGCACTACAATGTAAGAAATTCGTAATAGAGAGGAAGGAAGTGCATATTATTCTCTCTCTACTTAGCAATCTTGTTTTTAAGTACTCTATCTTTGTCTCTACCTTCCATTCCAGAAGAGATTCCATATCCAATTGGAAGATTCCTTCACTATATGGCTTTGTCGAGTCTTTAATAGAGGAGCAGAATAAGTTGGTTCAAATGGGATTCCTACAAAATTCCAAGAATCAAGATCTTCTGATGTCGAACTCAACCAATGTGCAAGCTAAAGGGAAGCACAATGGGAAGGAGCCCAAAGCCTCTTGTTCAAATAAAAAATATGGTCAAAAGTGTTCCAAAGTAGCCTCGGGATAAAATAAAAAGAGAAGTTTGAAAATACTAAGTGTCCTTATTGTATGAAAGGCTTTCATCCTAAAAGCCAGTGCATGAAGAAGACCCTCGACTAGTTGAAAATACTCCTTGTATAGAAAAATATTGTCCTTCCACAAGGTGCAGAGATGCCTAATGCTAGAGAGCATACTGAAGAATATGAGAGGTTCCATGCTTTGAAGGCGGGCCTCACTCCGTCGAAGGCTTACTTGATAGATTCTATAGCATCCAACCACATTGTTGCCTCCAGTAAATTCTTCACCACTCTCACTCTACCAGGAGGACCCATCACTCATATGGGAGATGACTTCCAAATCCTAGCTACTAGGATAGGTTCTATTAAAATACATCATGATGATTTCAATAAGTTACTCTATTTTCCCTCTCCTTTAGCAAATCAAATTGTTCAAGATGAATAAGAAGCAGAATCTTCAACACAGTAAATTCGAATTGAAGAAAGTATCCTTGGAGTGACTCCTTCTCCTGCTGCTCTGAAAGTTTATGAGATCTCTGATATCTCATTTTCTCATATAGCTGATCCATAAGAATACATTTGAATCTCTGTTATTGAAGAAAAAATTTCCTTCCATTCTATGCAAAAATTCTCCAATGATTCTTCTATTTTAAATTATGTGCATAGTTTACCCATGATTGTTTCATAACATGAAGAGGAATTTGATTTCTCTATCTCTAATGATGTTGCCAGTGTGAATATATACAATACTTTGTATTTTTTTGAATAAATATCATATTTAAGGAATGATTCATTCACTCTCATTGACCTTGAGCTTCCAGGAAATTATTCCTACACGATTAAATGGACCAATACTCAAAATTTTGAAGAAGGAGAAAATTTGTGCATCTACCATCTCGATGGAGCGCAATCTTGGATATGATATAAAATTATTTAGATACGATATAATCTTATTTGGTTCTAGTTTTATGTTTCAATAGCTCCAGTCATGCGTGTAGTTTTTCTCATCAATTTTGGTGTGACAAATCAAGTGCCGCAAGTCTCTTACAAAACTGCTGCTGGGGATTTAATGTCAGTTTTCTCTCATGAGTTTGCTGATATTATATTATGTGTATAATTAGTTATTTTTTAAGATATATCATATTATGGATCTCAATAATTTTCTCTCCACATCCTCAAGGATTCTCTACCTTTCTATTTGATCACATGCTCATCTCCTCACAAAACTAGTAAAGATGGAAACATTCTGCATTCGCTTGGACACTTGCTCCTAAAACTTGGAGCTGATTTTACCTCACATGGTTTGATGTTCAGTGCTTCAATATACCAATTTCTTGTTTTTTCCTCACATGGTTCGAAATATCAAGCCCTTTTTCTCTTTCATTAGTTTCTCTCAGTTTCTCTACATGGGTACAGTTTTCATCTTGCAGCTGTCTATGTTACTGATTCAGTTGAGCATTTCCCTCTTCTTCCAAAGAGGAAAATTCCTTCAGACATAGTCATTAGTTTGGAGAGGTTCACATGTAAAGCTTCAAGATTATATTGCATAGACGAACCATATTATTGCATAGTGATGCAAATTGCAGTAGATTGTTTGCAAGTTATTTCCCAAAGAGGAATATTTTTCTCCTAAGAATAGCTTGTATTTCATGTTCCTGCTTATCTTGAGGGGTGGGGGGTTCCAATGAGGTTTTAACCTATTTCCTCAGTTTATTAAGCAACGTTTTTTAATTCTTTTAGATTATAATGGGTAATTTTTGGCCTTGTTTCCAGTGCCCACAGTTGTCCAAGTTAGGATTAAGTGGGGGTGTAAGGATTTATAATCCTCCCCTTTCCATACTTAGTCTATTAGATTATATTTTCCTAACTTAGGAGTCATTAATTAATATTGGGTACACTAGTACCATTGCGTCCACTTGGGATATTGGTGCCACTAGTACCAACAACTAAAGTGCGGGGAAAAAATATATAGGTTAACTCCATGTTCATGCATCAATTTATGTGCCTCTGAGACCAATCCCTACAATTTAGGAGCCATTGGGAGTGCCACCGCCAACCGAATTTAGTTTTTGGTAGTCGGTAACTAGTTGAGCTAAGTTATGCTCCTGTTATATTTTGTTATATGTCCTCCAGTTCAGTTAGTGCCAGTATTGCATGGATGCATGGGGTTAGGTGCCACTTCTCACCTACCTCATTAGTTTAACTAGTTTAACTAATTGAGATATTGAAATAGACATATGGAGTTAGATTAGTGAGCTCTGATAGTTATTTAGAAACTTCTAGTTATCTAGTCAATCAGTCTTGAGTTTGTAGGTTTGAATCCTATCCACATGATTTGAATTATACTTTATGTAACATCAATGTATATTGATGGAATTAATGAATTCTATACTGTAATTATACTGAGCAATTCTTATCCATTTTATGTGAAATTTGTCTTGATCAGTGTGTATTTTTCATTCCATTACACTGCATAATTATACAACAATTCAAGTTCTCTCGTTTCCTAAAGATCAATGGCACAATAATTTAACAAGATGATCCTTCCTTTTGGAATTATGGGATCAAGTCTTGATATCAACATTTAATACGATCCTTCCTTTTGGAATTACAGGATCAATTCCAAGGATGATCAATCCCAACTAAGCTACTTGTTTTGATCAGGATACCATAGTATCATCAATACTACTCCCTCTTTCGAGGGAATTCCATACACACAACACCTATATTTTATTTTAAGTGTTCAAACTTCACACGAGACAGAGGGTTAGTCAACACATATGCAACCTGCTCATATGTGCTCACATATTGGAGCTTTATAGATCCCTTATGCACTATGTCGCCAATGTAGAAATACCATATTTCTATGTACTTCGTCTTATCATGGAACACATGGTTCTCTCTCATCTTCATGCATATTTGGTTATTACATAAAATCACGGTGACATCCATCTCCAGATCGAATAGACCTAATAACAACTTCTAAAACCATATGGATTCAAAACTAGCAGAACAAGCTACAATATATTTCGCTTCTATGGTGCTAAGATAAACAATTGACTGCTTCCTGCTTAGTCATGATATCATGGCTGACCCTAGACTGAAGCATCCACCTGAAGTGCTCTTTCTATCTAAGACACTTCCAACCCAATATGAATATGTATAACCGTACAATATGAAGTCATGATCTCTAGTATATTTGAGACCATAGTGTACCATACCTTTCATGTACCTCATCACATGATTTGCATATACTAGGTGAACATGTATGGTCTCAACTAGATACTTACTCAAGGTGTTAACATCAAAGCATATATTTGGTCGAGTGTTCATTAGATACATCAATGAACCAATAATATATCTGTATAGTGTAACATCCAATAAATCTAACGAAACATTATCCAACAACTTCAAATTTGTATCCATGGGTGTGGCCATGGCTTTACATTCCATCATATCAAACCTTTTTAGGATTTCTACTGCATACTCCCTTGGTTAAGGAATATTTTTTTGGGGATTTGATATATTTCAAGACCTAGAAAATAATGCATCAAGACAAGATATTTAATATCGAATTCTATAGTGAGATTCTTCTTACACTCTGATATTTACTTCTCATTACCTGTTAGGAATAAATAATGCATGTACAACAATAATATGACAGGTTCATCATACATAATCTTGAAGTAAAGATTAGGATCAACGTTACTTTTGGTAAATCGCAAGCTCATCAGAAAACTATCGATTCTTCCATGCCAAACTCTTGGATCTTGCTTCAATCCATACATATCCTTCTTCATATTATAGACATGTTTCTTCCAATATTTGACTTCAAAACATTGTGGTTGTTATATGTACACTTCTTCTTCAATAATACTAGTTAGAAAGGTTGTTTTCACATCCATCTAGTGTAACTTCCATTTTGTCTTGGTTGCAAGTGCCATGATTTTTCTAATAGAATTGTGCCTTGCTATAGGAGAAAATGTTTGTTCGTAATCAATTCCTTCCTTTTGAGAGAATCCATGAGCCGCAAATCTGGATTTATATTTCTCAATACTTTCGTCGACTGTATGTTTTATAATGTATATCTATTTGGAATGTACCACACTTTTTCCTTCACTCTTCATTACGGATTGGTATTCTTCCATCATGGATTCTAACCATTCTCTCTTTTGAACAACTGTTTCAAAACAAGTAGGTTCTTTTTCTACAATATCACACGTCAAAGCCACATAACTAGAAAATGGATTGGGCTCATTTACCTGTCTCGAGGAGCCTTCTAGATAACCATACCTTTCTGCTTATTGAGTAATCTCACGAGCCCAAGTTGCATTTCTATTGTGGGATATATTCATGTGGGGAGGTTCTTTGGGCTCCAACATATCATGTTCTTCCGGAATCTCGTAATCAGGAGAAAGTGAAACTTCTTTCATCAATTATATGTATTTAGGAGCTATAAGTTCTTCATATGTTTCTTCAATTTGGCACTTTCTCATTTTCTTGAGGGATTTCATCAAAGGTTACATACCTTCTAATTTCCATATGGTGGTAACCCAATATATAAATTCTAAAGTCCTTGTATACCTCACAGTATCTAACAAATATTCCTTTCTTTCCAGAACGAACCAACTTGGTTCTTTTATCTTTTGGAATATGAACAAACATTGGACAACCAAATATTTTGAGGTGACTTACTTCTGTTTTCTTTCATGTGGACATCTCTTCATGGGTTTTGAACCCAAGTGCACTATGGGATTTTTTTTTGGACATGTATACTGATGTCTTTGTTGCTTCATACCATAAGTGCATAGGAATATCTTGATCATGGATCATAGTCTTCATTGCTTCCATAATGGTTTGGTTCTTCCTTTTAGCAACACCATTTTGTTTTGGATTATAGGGAGTTGTAAGCTCCCTCTTAATCTCAACCTATTTAAAAAAAAATCCAAATTCATTTGAAGTATACTCTCCTCCATTATCTGACCTGAGTGTCTTGATATTTCTTTCTGAAAGATTCTCTACCTAGGATTTGAACTTTCCAAGCAATTCATCTTTTGATTTCAAAAACAATGAACCCAATTCTTATGAGAGTAATCATCAATGAATGTTACATAATATAAATACCCACTTAAATATGTTGAGGGAATTGGACCGCATACATTTGAGTGAACAAGTTCCAATATTGCTTATGTCTTGGTGTCGCTCTTTGCAAATGGATTCTTTATGTTCTTTCCTTTCTCACATCCTTTACATACTCCTTCATGATCAATATTTAGATCTGGTAAACCTGCAACTACCTTGATCACATGTGGTAAGGATTTGTCATTTATGTGAGCAATCCTTCTTTGCCATAGTTCATGTGGACTTGTAGTATCACGAATCAAGGCTGCTTCTTAGTGACCTTTTAGTTTATACAAGCCACCTTCTTTTATCCCAATAACAACTCCATATTTTAGATATTTTCCTCTAGGTAACATAAGAACTTCACCATCTATAAAACATATTCTTCAATTTATTCCTTTGCTAAATTATTGGGAGGCTCTTATTCGGCTAAATGAGCATTATGTCTTCTTCTTTTCTTATTGGACAATCTAGGGCAATGTCTCCTACCTTATCACAATGGTAACATTGATAAGAGGAGAAGTGTTTATGCTTGTAGTATCCATTTTTATTCCTTTGAAACTTCTTAGGAGGATGAGACTCCTTATGAGTTTCCTTGTTGAAATGAGGTTTTCCTCTTCTTCTAGTATGAGTAGCTAGATGATGGTTATCATCCCTAAGTAGTGCTTCTAGGTTTGTTACTCTAGATTCCTCTTGAGCACATTCTTCCCATAGGATTTCAAATTGTAGGCTTTCCTTCCTTGCACAAATTATCTATATGTGAGAATCCCATGGTCTAGTAAGACCATTGAGAGCGGTCATTACTAACTCATCTTCATCAATCTTGTCTTCAATTGCTTCTAGTTATTCTTTGAATTGAGAAACCCTTGTGAAATATTCTTGGATAGATTCACCTTTGCCCATATTTTTACTTTTGATTTAGGCTCTCAAATTCATCTTCTAGTTGATTTTTCTTGCTTGATACATTCTTGATAGGGCATCAAAACATCTCCTTAGGTGTATCCTTGGAGGATACCTGAAGAATCAAGTGATCCTTGAAAGAATATGCTATGATCCTCTTGGCCCTAATCATGTCCTTATTGTACTTTTCCTTTGCTTCATTTTCTTTGGGCTCCGACACAAATTCCTTGATAAAATTTGCAAGATCATTCTATTCTAGAGTGAGTCCAATTCTATATTTTCAAGCATGGAAATTGTATAGTCCTTCCAACTTGTCATCAAGCTTAGTGCTTGGTGGTATCTTGTCCCAGAGAACAAAAAATGACAAGAATTGAAATTTCTCAAAAATGAAAGTTGAACTTACCAAAAGATGCACTTGACTACGGTGAGTATGTTGGTACAGTCAGTTTCTGAAGAATCCTAATTCTAACCCTTGAAACTGGAATTGTGAAAATCTAGACTAGAGTTTCTAGTTCTGGTTCTGGATTTATGGTTTTCTCATTCCAAGTCAAACTAGGATTTGACTTTCCAGAGGACTTTCCTAGTGAAAAACTTCGATCTAGATGCCAAAATATGCACCTAGGAGGGGTGCACTTCCCAATTTAACTTTCACTCAAAAATTTCTCTTGAATAGGAAAACTTAATTTTCTTATCCATAGAAGGAGAGAGAGATTTACCTAGTGAAATATTAAAATTTCAGTCTAGCTCTGACACCATGTTAAGTTTTATATGTTTCTATATCTTAAGTCCTAACTTCTTGATCATTTAATACGTTTTCACAATAAGAGCATAAATACCATCTCTTAAAGAAACACAATCACAAGATACACACCAATTTATCTTGGGAAACCGAAAAGGGAAAAACCCAACAAAACTTCCTAAATATAGATTACCAAAATGCAATGCCCAAAGAACAATGTCCCATAAGAGAGAGAGAGAGAGAGAGAGAGAGAGAGAGAACAAAACCTATCATAAGAACCAAAATACCAAAGGCACTTCTTGTAACATACCAAATAGAATAATATGTAAATAAAATAATAAAATAGATTAATTATTAATATTATATATGCTAAATGAAACAATGGCATGAGAATACACATAACTCTTCACTATTATGTACTATATATGCCAAGAGAATATCATAATCAATTATATATAAAAATTACATTATGCAACATTTAAGAAATATATTCTTACAAGTGGTATCATAGTGGTTTTACGGTGACATGTGGTCAAATAATGTTTTCTAGTGGAAGGAGGAAAAAGGGGAAAAAAAGGGAAAAAATGTGTAAGACAACAAANTATATATATATATTGTAAATAATAATATTATAAATATTATTATTATTATTGTTACTTAAAAAATTTATTATTATTATATAAATAAATAAAGAACTATATATAGAAAATTATATATATAGTTAGCAACAATAATTATTATTTTTCCAAAATAAATAAAAAATTCAAAAAAATTCAAAATCTTCTTGTATATTTTCACAAACTGGAATCAATATGTTTCCAACATGCAATGAAAGCATGTATGTCCAGAAGCCGAGAAGGATTATTGAATCTAAACTCAAAGAAATAAAAAAGAGATTCCTTAAGGAAGAGGAAACGTATACGAAATTGAAATGATCGTATTGGATTTCAAAGAAGAAATAGCCAAGAAAAAAGGAAATAAGAACTTGTAGCAAGATCAGACCCCAAAGAAGTTATTTCTCAAATCGAGCCAATGCTAAGAGAAAATGATGAATAATCCTATGAAGAAGAAGTAGCTATGAAATCTCACTTCTCAAGTGAGATAAAGCATGAAAATTTTATGGCACCTACGATAGAAGAAGCAGTTACGGCCCCGAAAATTCCAAATAAGGAAGAGCTGGAAACTCATTTTGCACCCACAACAAAAGAAGACTGAATCAAGGAAGAACTTGTAGAAATATATGACCTCGAAGAATTTATCACTCAAACTAAGCAAATTTTGAGAGAAAATGATGAATAATCCTATGAAGAATAAGCGGCTACGACATCTCACTTCTCACGTGAGGGAAAGAAGGAAATTTCTATAGCACCTATAATAGAAAAAACGGTTACGGTCTCCAAAGTTTCAAGAAAAGGAAATATGGAAACTGCATTTTTCGACACAACAAAAGAACCAACTGTGACTCCAAAGTTCCTAAGTAAGGAAGAACAAGGTATGATGACAAATCCTAAATATTCTATTAGGGAAGAGTCTGAAGTTGCTACTTCAACCAAAAAGGAAGGGAGGCCATAATGACCACCTCCTTATATTCCTCTTCACAAAAGATTCAGGTCACTAGACTCCACAAGGGATAACAAAATACACCCCAACTACAAACCTCAAAATACGATACCCAATCAAAAATATGTATGTCTACCATAATTTCGTTACATCTTCTTACAAGGTAGGGAAGTAAGGAAAATTAATATGCTAGCTGAAAAAATTATGAAATTGTTTAGTGGAACTCAAGAACAAGGAGAATGTTTGTCTAAAGGGGAGGAGCATGTTAATATAGATGCATCGTAGCATTGATGAAAACACTTGCATAAAGGGGAGGAGTGGTTCTAAATCGTTCTAACAGCTTTTTGAAGGGGAGGAAGCATCTTCCCATGTTGAATCCGTAGCTAGTAATTTCTTCCACTTAATGAGGTACTCAATAATAACATAATTTGGTGGTTGTTTGGTCCTTGTTTTTATTATTTGTTGGAGTTCCCATATGATTTGTTATTCTTCATAAATCCTTTGATAGTTATGTTTATATGAATATAGTTTCATTTTGTTTTCTGACATTGTTGGGATTTGGAGAACTGGTTGTTGGTGCTCTATGCAATCTGTGACTGCTTGAACTGTATATTTTCCTATCATTTATTCAACCATGTGCTCCATTTCATTCTTCTTGACATGGCGCTATTTGTAAGGTCTTATGATAGAAGGAATACTTCCCAAATTTAAGTTAATAGCATTGTCCAAATATCGAATAGGTGGATGACTTATTGGAATATCTTCAAATACCTTGGAAGGATTTTTAAGGACCCTTTGGATATTCAGATAAATAAGATCCTTACATGTTTGAACATCTAGTGAGTATATATTTGTAATTACACCTTGTTTTCCTTTCTTTAACAATGTTTTCAACCATTAGAAATGATCACCTTGATTGGTTTCCTTGTGATACCATTTAACACAAATTATTTTCCTTCTCAGGAAAATCTCATTAAAATATTCTAAAAATTAAAAGCCATCGTTTCCAATGATTGTAACCATTAAAATCCTAATACAACATTATCACCCCCCATTGGGATATAAATCATTGGACTATTCAATACATATTCCCCCCTAAAAACATTGACATTATGGCATTTCTTTTAATAATTGATGGTTCCTCCGTCTGCAATCATTACTTGAAATTTTGTTGTTAAATATACAAATCAATTGAGATCTTTGGCTAGTTTATAGTGAATGAAATTATGAGTACAACCAGAATCAATCAACAATGTTACCTTTTCATTTTTGATATATCCTTTGATGTTGAGATTTTGTGGAGTGTTAATTCTAGCCAAAGAATGACAAGAGATGGTGGGATTAATCACTTCTATTTTATCCCCTTGCAGTGGTTCATGTTCTTTTTTTTCTTCCTCTTCACAATCTATGTAGAATAATTCATTTTCTCCATAATTATGTCCCTTGGTGTACTTTATGTCACAATTAAAGCATATACCTTTTCTCTCTTCTTTCCTCTATTTGTTGAGGTGTCAACCTCTGAGGTCGGTTAGAAGGGACATATTTGTCTCTGTATGTGTTGGAAGTGGTATTTCTAGTAGTCATCGTTGTATTTTTACTTTCAACCTTCCTTGCCATCAAGAAAGGATTTTCTAGGGATGATGGCTCAAAGATATGCATCTCATGTTGAATGTTATCCTTCAAGGTTCTAATAAAGAGATCTAAAAAATTATCTTTTGAAATATTCTTCACTCGGAGACTTAACTGTTGAAATTTCTTGATGTGCTCTATAACTAGAACTTTTTGCTTCATATTTACGAACTAGATAAAGGAGGTGTTGCTATTTATATCCCCATAATTTGCAATCAATTCTTCTGTGAATATAGACCAAGAGATAATAGAGTAATTTTTACGGTCTAAAAAACATTTGTACCATACAAATTGATCATGTTCTAAATATAAGGATGCAATAGTTACCTTTTGCAAAGTTGGCACCTAGTGTAGATCAAAGAATTGATCCATCTGAAAAATCCATGTGATTGGATCCTTTCCATCAAACTTTATCATGTCAATATTGGGAAGAAATTAGTTCCTTGTACCTAAGTTGAACCCATGATGTTGTAGGGAATAATCAACTTTTGAGGAATCAAAATTCTAACACTCCAATTATTTTCCAATTTTCTCAAGACATGACAGGAATAAGTACCATTTTCCTCCTTATCCTCTTCTTGAGTAGATACATGAGGAATAAATCTATGTTTTATATCCTTCATTACTTCTTTCAATTCTTGAACATCTTTTCTAGCCATCTCTTTGAGATCGTCATTACTATCCATCTTATTTTCCAATTCAACTAAGTCATCCATATTCACATTTCACTTAGTCATATCTTTCAATTTGGACCATTTAAAATATATGTCTTCCATTTCATCATATGTCGAGGATGAATCTTTTGGGGGTTTGAGTGGAGTGTGAGTTATTCCACTTCATTTTGGTGGTACTATGAACAATACAAATATATCTTTCCACTCAAAATTTAAAATGGCGTACATTTTTCGATGCTAGAAAATGAGATTGCAGAATAATAACAATAAACAATAAACACTATGCAAATAGTAAAACACATTACAAGAGAGACACATATAAAATGTGGTTCACCTAAGATGGGCTACGTCCACATAGAAATTTCTAGTCCTTTATTATTATACCATATGACAAAACAAAGGGATACAACCTACATCAACCCCAATGCACTTCCTCTTTACTCTATCACAGTCTCTCTCTCACAATCATAGAGATCACTTTTAGAATGCTACAATACAATACAATACACATCCATATTACAATCCCTTCCATTTATAAAGGGAATACCATGGTAAAATACCATAGACTTCCCAAAACCATGGGTCTATGAAATCACCCATTATTGATCAAGTCATGATTCTGAAATTACAACATTTTACAAGGAATTTTTTCTTAAATTTTCACTACAGGGGAACTTCCCCTGACCCCCCTCCCTAGTGGAAGCTCCTAAAATAGTCATCACCCCCATGGACCCCCCAAATGATTATAGTTGGGGGGAAATCCCCCCACACCCTCCCGTCAAGTGTTCGGATCCAAACACGGCTGAAATAACATCTTTGAATCAAGAATATTAGGCTCCACAACCAACTTCCTCTAGGGTTTTGAGTGGAGTGTGATTTTTTCCACTTTATTTTGGTTTCATTGTTAACAATACAAATGGATCTTTCTACTCCAAATTTAAAATGGAGTCATTTTTGAAACCCTGACTGGAAGACTATTTTAGGGTTGACTTGTAACTGCTATCAATTTGAAACTTTTGGCTCCTCTATTCTAAAAATTCATCCTAATGTATCCTATTGTGCCCTCTTTCCAATGCCATAAATCTAACCTAATTTGGAAGTGCCAAAAAAACATTATTGAAAATATCCAAAAACTTTTTTTTTTTTGGACTATCTAGAAGAGAGAACTTGTAGGTTATGCCACATGTCGAATATTTCAAGTGTGTAGCTTAAAACACTACCAAAGATACCCTGGTCCATTCTCTTTCTGATGAAAAAGGTCTCACTTAATTTGGATCTCATATTCCTCAAATATTGCTTTTTTCCCTAGAGCACATGTTTTAGACTAGGTTTTGGACTAGTTAAAAACCCTAGATTCCTCTGCAAATATCTCTGAAACTATAATTCATCAGGATCTAAATTTCAGAGTAGAAATAGTTAGGCCTATTCTAGAAGTGGTTTTTTAACCTAAATCTCTTAATCCTTGTACAATTTTTTTATATTTAAAATTCCAAGACAACTTGTTTTGCAGAAACAAGTCCCGAGGAAAGAGATTTGATACCAAATGTTACGTAGACAAGTCCTAGAAATAGCATAAAAAGAGAAAAAATAGACAATAAGAGAGTAATCCATGCCTTATTAATGAAGAATAGAGATAAATAGAAATCCTCTTTGAGGGATGGACCTTTTTACTAAATGTACTGAGTACTTAAGACAAGACAAGATACAATGATGACTATAATGAAAATATCTACTTCATATATATAGGATACCAAGGTGTACAATAAAAACTAATAGACCCATTAATACACCCAAGTCATCATGAATAATATGTAATACACCAAAACATAGGGGGTAATGCGCCACACTGTAGGGAGGAATGTGCCCAACATTTAGGGATTAATAGAGAATATAAGTACAACATGGCGCAACTACAATATATTTGCTTCCAATATGGATAAAGATACCAAATATTGCTTCACTAAATAATCACCTAGGAAGAAAGTTGCTCCACTTGTGCTTATTTTATCATTAATGTTTCCTTCCCAATCTACATCAGTGTAGGAAAGTAATGTCAACTTGTTTCCTTTCACATACCGCAATCCAAAGTATTTTGTTTCTTGAAGATATCTAAAAATTCTTTTTTCTATTAAAAGATGTAACTCCTTTAGAGCTTCCTGAATCCATGCAACTTTTCCAATTGTTTGCATAACATGTGGTCTTGAGGTTGTCACATAAATAAGAATCCTAACCATTGATTTATAATTCCTTTGATCCACTTCCTTAGATTCATCATCCGGTAACCATAGGGGTGCATATAGGTTTGTAGTCTTCCATTTTAAATCTCTTCAACTTTTCCTTGATATACTTAGTTTGGGAAATTAAGGACATGTCCCATTTTTCTTACATGTAAGCCTTTCTTCTACTTCTAGTCTCTATTCCAGCAGTATTTTCCCTAATGAATAGTTATGGAGAATGATCCTTCTAAAAATTATGATTACATGTCTTAAAGGGTGTTTGAACATTTTGTTGAGTAGTGGAAGCCATTGCAAATTGTTCATCCTTGTTCATCCTGATTTATGTAGGACATTCTATGATAAATCTAGTCTTGGATACAAACAAAATAATTAGATTTTAAGCTCTACAATGACTGAAAATAAAGAAATACAAAGGAGTTTTGTAGAAGTTGTAAAATGATTTGATACCAATTAATTTTACATTCATCTATTCCCTACACCTATGCACTCATCGCATCTAAGTCAAAACATAGAAAAAGTAAATGTGTCTTCTATTGACTCCATGTCATATCGATTCTTCAACACCTCAGAGCTCCATCTCGCACAAGTTTTGTTACCCTAATAATGATTCTTTTACATAGATGCTCCACTTCTACACATGTTCTTCCCAACTCGTCGAGGAGCATCTTCACCATCTTGTGATATGTCTTCTAACGCTTCATGGTTGGGACGACTTGTTACAGGGCATATTGACCATAACTTCTGGGGATTCCAACACTTGAAGAATGTTGTCCAGAAATTGCTAAAATATTTTACAAAGATTATTAAAAAATTATTTCATCCACTCTCTTCACATAAACTATGTCAAGTAGGACTCTTCACATTGACAATAGATAACAATATTAGATAAAAGTATTTCATATACATAAACTATGTCAAATAGGCCTCTTCACACTGATAGTAGATAACAATATTACTGAAGTTGAGCAACTATGACCATTACTTTTAAACTTTGCAATGATTTTCCCATTGTTATAAAATCAACTTCTTTGTTAGAAAATTACTTGCAATTTTTCCCAGTTAGTATTTTTTTTTTGTTTCTTTTGCATGTCTCTTAAAACCTGTTCCAATGTTTTTTTTTTGCTACTCAACCCGAAATTTTTATTAGTGGTACTAGAATTGTACAAGGGAAACTTTCTTTGAACCTTTCAAGCTCTTACATTCTTTGAAAAATGAAAAAAAACAATGTTATTTAGACTATAATGCTAATGTTGACTATATGCTTTTCTTTCAAAATATGTTACATGTCGGATGAAAATTAGAATGCTTAATGGCTTAAAGGTTAAAATGATTAAAGAATTGTACAATTCAATAGATATATGTTTATGGATGGTTATAATTGTTTTCTAACATACTTACGTTAATAGTTAGTTTCTACAATTAAGTATGTGACCAAAGTCATCTTATTCTATGATGGCCATTGAGCTTTTTAATGATTTGCATTTTATCATATGTTATTGTATAACTGGTAACCTACATAATTATACTTGTCATCAATTAGAGCTAATTTTGATATGGATTTATAGAATAGCATATAATTTGTTTTCCTATTCCAAATATAGCTAATAACCATTGACAATTGATTTTGTTTATTGTAACAAGTCCTAAGATTGATGTCTAGTTGAAAAACTAGGTACAATTTCGGATACCTGTTCAAATATTAGCATTAATTGTGGCTTTGTTCATGCATTTATCCAAGCTACAATTAGAATAACTTGCTTTTGAAATGTTGACTATCATTTATGATTTCATTTCAGACAACATGCTTTGTCTTAACTCATTTTCATTCTCAATTTCAATTTTCACATATGTATCTTTGAAACTGTATATTGTTCTCAATGGCTTAATAGCATATACTATTTCAATAGATTGATTGCATATATTGATGAGAAACATTGATTCAATGTCAGAGTATTATGAATTTTTGTTCTATTTTCATGTTCTCATAATTTTGTGATATTCGTTGTGAATAAATATGTTGCCCTATAAGTAGGGAATTACTCAAAATCATATTCATTATTCTAGCCAAATTGATTTTATTCATATAGGTTCTTCTTTCCTTTTTTTGCTACTAGAATCAGTATTGTCTCCTTACTTTTGCATAACTCTTAGTTAATGATACTGTCATGTGCTCCAAAAAATTATCTTCACACATCCCACTATGTTTTTTAATAATGTGGTACACATACAAACATTTTTTCTCCTCTAATGACAATATTTTGTTTGCAAAACAATTTCTAAAAATGCCTTCCCACTTTTCCCTAATATCATTTTCCCCTTTCTACATTAAGGTGAAAAACCTAAGATTCCAATCTACACTTTACAAATTCCACATTGAAGTCTCTAAATTTTTTGTAAATAGTCTTAGGCCCCAAAGTCTTCTAACAGACAATATGCAACAAGTTATATGCACACAATGGTCGTTAGTTTAATTTTGAGTACCATTGTACCTAAAGCTTTGCATGACACTAAGGTATATGTTCCAAATTGTATTTCTCCAAATGTCCAATTCGCATTTTAACAAAATGGTTAATTGTTGTTATCGTTTAAACAAGAAAATATACTTGTCAACAATAGTGATAAACTGCTTTACTGTAAAAATATCAATGACAACATATCTTTGCCAAATGGTCACACTCGATCTAGTGACAAAGAGTTGGTTAATGCTACAGAAATGTCTACAAGCGATAAAGGAAATATGTAGTGTGGAGAAGGCCAAATGGATTTAAATGCAATGCAATTTTAGGTTAAAGATTTGTAAAAACTTTCAACAATTGGGTGTGTTATAGTATTTCTTGTTCTTCAATTAAGAATATCAACTTGTTCTTATTCTAAAAATAAAGAGGAATTATATATATACTTTTGAAAACTAGCTTATGATCCATGCTTGGAGGATAATGTGGAAATATCGTTTTAACTTTATGCAATAACAAACTTGTTTCTGTCCATATCACAGGCATACCATGTATTCTTCCAAACATGTAATTGTTATTTATATAATGTACCACAAGTGGCACATGTACATTAATAAGTTCTATGTATATTAATTTCCATGAAAAGAACACATTGTTTTGTGTCAAATCTTGTTATTTGCAAGATCAAGTGTATGAAGAGGCATATAATCTGGGTGACTGTTTATTTTTTTAAGTTAGTTTTTATTATTTAATAAAATTATTTTTCATTTCTCTCTATATATTTTTGAGTTTCACTAATTATATCAAATGCTAAAAGTTGTAGACTATAATCCCATGTATATCCTTTTCAATATATTTTTTGGATAATATATACTATCACGTCAATGATAAATCTAACAATTGAAAGAAAAGATAAAAAATAAAAATTAATGAACAAGAATTATTGTTGTAAAGTAATGTGGTTTACTTCACTATCAATCCACTCTTTTGAAGCATTGTTCTTAAAAGCTCGAGTGAATTTATCTATAGCATTTCATGCTTTTTCAAACACATCTAAAGTGTTTTGATTATCCATTAATGAAAAAAATAAACCTGCAACAAGTAATCAATGGAGAGCCTACAATCTACTATTAGAAATCAACTACACATACATCTAAGATGCAAATAAAAATAAACAAAGCATGCATATCATTATACCTAAGCTCTTTAATGGAAAATGGGCCACCATGCCCTAGCTCAAGAAGCAGCCTCTCCTTACTGGTTTCAATGGTGTGGAGCTAATATCAACACACATGGGATGTGGTTAACGAAGCAAATGATGGAGAGGGGTGAATGGCTTGAGAGAGGTGGGTCTCACGGCACTCACATGGGTAGAGTAACGGTAGGCAAATGAGGAATTTTTTGAGAGTGACCCCCACCCCTGTATTTATACCATTTTTCTAAGTTTTAGGGTTTTAATCCCTTGGTCATGGCTTTAGCCCCTTTTTAGGGATTTAAGCTCCTTTCTCCCATTTCTTAGCTCCTTTGGGGATTTTAAGCTCCTTTGAGGGGTTTTAGCCCCTTTTTGGAGGTTTTAGCCCCTATGAGAGCTATTTTGGCTCTTTGAAGGGGTTTTTAAGCCCATTTTTTATGTTTTTGAGCCTTTCCAAGGGTGTGGGGGTCAATGAGGGTAACAAAATAGATGTCTTTGAGTGGTTTAGGTCATGTAGAGCTCATCGATGGATTTTTTGGGTTAACAAATTGGCCCCTGATGTGTGAGGGAAGGAGCTCATCATATGGCCTACGGACATCATAGGATTTTCTAGGGAGAGGTGGTGTTTCCTAGGCTGGGACATCATGAATTTTGGTTTTTGTATTAATATGGTTCCCATCAATGGGTGAGATACAAATAATGTGTGACATGTATATGGGCGAGGTAGGCATCCCCATGCTCATAAGGATTTCAAAAGAATAATGTGATCTAAGCTCTACAATGCAAGAGTCGATCATGTACAATTGTTGTTACATAGTGGTTGCCTCAATAAGAGGCTGGATACAATACTGATATGAAGAACTGCCACATTGGACCCATGGCATTCTCATGGAATGTTATATCTTCATGACTAATTGTTTGCTGGATATGGAAGTGTACATAACTGTAGGGACTCACTGACGGAGAGTCAAAGTCTCTATGGTACAATGTGTTGCACCAATCATGAAGCTATATCGAAGCACTGTTCTGGGGCTTCTGAACACTGTCTCCAATGCAACCCAAAAATCACAAGGGACATGAACCTATTTGGGTCCCTCAATGGTCTCGTCAATCATTAGAGGAATTTTGGGGTCTAAAATGGGCCTCCAAAGTAAAATAATAAAATAATAGTTAAAATAATAAAATAATATTGATTAATTTTGGAGGAAGAAAGAAAAAAACTACTTTTTGTGTTCATATTTTCGACATATCTCCCTATGTTTTTACTCAAATTTTGATCAGGAGAGCTCGTTGGATGCAGAATTTGATTCTGCATCCAACGAGTACCCACACTGCATACTTTTGACGGACCCTGCTACCCCAAAAACAAGAAATACCTGAAAAAAATGTGATGATGACATCATCATCACGTTTTTTCAGGTATTTCTTGTTTTTGGGGTAGAGGGGTCTGTCAAAAGTATGCAGTGTGGGTACTCGTTGGATGCGGAATCAAATTCCACATCCAACAAGCTCTTTCGATCGAAATTTGAGTAAAAACACAATGAGATATGTCGAAAATACGAACAAAAAAGTAGTTTTTTTTAATGACAAATATGTCAATTCAACCATTATGGTTGACTTATTTTATTGAAATTCTATTGGTTCTTGAATTCCAACTCACAAAAACTTATTTTGGCACGTTTTCTTATAAGGCCCATTTTAGACCCCAAATTTCCTCTAATGGTGCCAGAGTCAGGTGACACCCAGGGTCTTTGACCAAATACTGCACAGACCAATACCCTGTACAAATCTCAACGGTGCGATGATGTATCTGGAGTCGAGCACATGAGACACAACCATCCCGAGAGGCACTAAGGACTCCTCTCAAGTGGTCCAAGAAACTCATCAATCAGGTTAATGAAACTAGGATACAAGGACCTCTGGGTCTATCCTTTGGAATACATGTGTTGTCATCAACAAAGGAAGACATGCAAGTGACCAAGAAAATGGTGTTTCCTTAACCAGAAGTGCAAGGGAGATAACCGAAAGATGTGAGGCAATCTGTGGACTAACCCGCTGAATGGGGGGGGGTGAAACAGGGGCTGGGGGAGTGTAGTGGACTCAAAATTCCTTTGTTCAGAGTATGACAACAGGGTAGACCAGGCAGTACATGAAACTAACTCATGGGAAGGGATCATAGCTGTAATACCAGGGATGTAACTACAGATGGGAAATACTTGGGGGAGGTAGACACTTTTGGCATTGATGGGATCCAAGGAAGACACATCACAAAATACTCTGAACAAAGGCGACCCAAAATGGGAATGCTGTTGAACTATTATATGTGGGGTGGTGTCTAAAAACACAATTGTGGTACGATCTCGTGGATTTTTGGCAAGCCCAAGAAAGTAAATGCTAGATGGTGCTTTCAATTTTAGAGATTCTGAAAGCATGAAGAAGACTCCAATGGGGTCTCTTTTTCGTTAATAGTCCCCTGTGCCTGAAAAATGTTAAAAGTGTGCACAGGAGAGCTCGCCCATCTTTGGGGGATGGGAGACTTCTTTACCGTTGGTAGTCTAATCAGGCCAAAAAAGGTTAAACCTCTACTAACTAGACGGTCATTCAGATAATTTTACGAGCATTAACAAAACCAAGTTTGCTCTGCTATATTTTCTTGATGAGAAGGATGGAAAAGAGCTTAAAGACAACCAGTGGTGAGATTTTTCGTAAAGTTCGGCCCCTCTTCCTAAGAAAGCATAAAAGGATGTAGAGGGAAATGGTCTTGGCTTGAATATGACAAGGTGGTCCTTTTCATATGGTAGTCTACATCATTCACAATAGGACATAAATGAAGCTATGTAGAAACCCTTTCCAATACTTTAACAAGTGGGAGAGGAAGCAAATGCGGTCGGCAATCTTTTCATTCTTTTAGGAGTCAGAAAAGAGCTTAACAAAAACTCCAGTATGGTTAACCGATCGAGGGGGAACTGAAGGTGCCCCCTTTTCAAAACAATGGACAGTGTTCCAGAGGTCATCCGTGCAGTATGTATGGAGCAGGTGGGTCTTGAACATACCAATACATGCATGTGATAGATCGTGGAAGAGCCACGCGAATCAGTGTGGCAGAGGCACACAGATCGAGGTGGCTCTCGGACAGAGGTAAGGAGATTCTTGTGTGACTGACCTGTACAAACTTGGGGTGGATGGATTGGACAGTTATATGTTGAAATAATAAAATTAGAGCCTGATATGATATTGCAAGGTGCAAGTAGATAGTTGTGTGCCAGATGCATGTAAAGTGATGTGCCTTCCGAGAGATGGTTCAGAACTCCGATATGATGCAAGTATAAGTCCGAAGACTAGCATATGATGCAAGTACAGGTTTGGAGACATTTGTATAACAAAGTGGTACGTAACCCGAGTTAACTTGGCCCCGAATATTACCTATTAAAGATGAGACGATGGTCACATTAAAATATGGAGGACAAAATTCTGAGCCTGGAGGTGTGAGGGGTGTCTCAAACAGACTCCGGGAGACTCTAACTAATAGCTATAGGTGCTGCCCCTAGTGCAGTGATGCATAGGGGAAATATTAGACCAAATGGGAGCCTATGGGTATGGAGCTAGCTCAACGTACAAGTTGCAATTCACATGGTGGTACACAAATTGATGTGACTCCGAGAAATGGCCCATGGAATCAATCGAGAGGGAGGCAATCCAAAGGTTTTTTCTTGACCCGGGAGCGTTGTACAACTAGGGAGATACAGACGGGCCTGGAACTCCAAGACAGGTCTAGGGACCTCACAGTATGCTAGCATGGTGGTAGCTAGTTCATACGTGTGACATACTGTGTGCATGTGCAGATGTGGGACCGCACCCTCTAGTGGGCTACCGGTGGCACAGGGGCAGGGATCATATCAACTTGCTCACATGCAAATGATGCAATGAATTTCTATAATGGAATCAGCGTGATTAGATGCAGAACTATTACTAGAGGGGGTCACTGACTTGTGGTAGAAATGATGCAAAACAAAAAGAAAAAACTACGCTATAAGGGACTCATAGTGGTTACATCAGGCATAGAATCTATTGAGGTGGAGCCCGTTGCACGGATTCTTCAAGAGTCAACTATCTAGGTTAGCAAAGAGGTATGCCCCCTTACCGAGACAAAGTTTGTTGGCAAGGTAGGGTGATGGAATCTAGTCTTTTATGGGAAGAACCGACTCCACATTATGGTTTAAAGGAAATGGGGTAAAACCATAGGTGGTCTTACAGATCTCTCTGTCATCCTATAAGTGGTGCCAGGATAGATCAAGTGGATCTTCCACAACCAACAAGATAGAAGGGAAAGCGGTGCTAGAGATCATGTAAATGGTATTGGTTGTGGCTTTGGTGGCCTTGCCCCTAGTCTCTGTTGGAGGAAGAGGGGCGGGCCTAGAGACGGGAGGAGTCTTTGATGGACTCAAAGGTAGGTGCAACATCATCTACATTGGTTGGACAGGAGTCAACATATCCTGGGGCTTCAGAGGTAGGGTAGGTGGTTCAAGGTACCACACAGGAATTCCCAGTGTGAAATCCTATAGATTGTAGGTTGCCAATACATACTTACTCGTGATCCTGGATGGTAGGAAAAGGAAAAGGAAAAGGATCATGTTGATCAGGAATGAACCCCAATTTTTCCTTGGTAACTGAGGTTGCAGCTACCGATGGGGTTGAAACTACAGATGGAGCTGCGATTGTAGTTGGTGTTGTGACTGCGGTTGGTGTTGCGAGAGCAGTTGGATTTTAGGTGCAGCAGTTCTGGATGAGAGTTTGCGCAACTCCGCAGTATTATTTGGTGTAGGTGGAGGTGACACGAAGGAGAAGGGAGCCGCCATAGAGGTGTGAGTGAACAACCCCAGGTCTACGTTTAATAATGGTGGGGTGGTTGTGCTGTCGAAAGCAATGTCGATGGTAGGAATAATGTTGGATGGTTCCATTGGCCCCTATGGATCATGGTAAGTCAGTTGATCCACCGTCACAATCTTACTGTCATGAGGGAACATCATAAGGTGGAACACGGTGAATTCCACAACTCTCATGTTGTACATGTTGCTTCCTCCCAAGAGCAGGTTATATTCCAACTATGCATTGACCACCTCTATGTCAATTAGGATTATCTTCCTTGCTAAAGTTATGGGGACATGCGGAAGGATTCCTTGGGCTATAGTGGGGTGGCCATCGTAAGTACAGAGTGTACTAGTCGATGGTTGGAGGGTAGGGGACCCAATTTTCTGCCAGACAAATGTTGACATAACAAAGATGGATGCCCCTTCGTCGAAGATGCATCGATGGACCACCAAATTCTGGATTGAGACCTGAATTTGGAAGGCGATGGTGGATGGCATTCTAGGTTCTCCTTGATCCAAATCGAATGTGATCAATCTGGAATCAGAGGGGTCCACCATAGCTAGGGTGGCTAGTAAGGCCTTTAGATGTGTTGGGAAAGTTTTAAGTACCTCAAGGGTGGACATGGCCAAAGGTGTTTGGGCCAAGTCATCAACGATGCTGTATCTCACAGCAGCTCTAGCCGTGGCATTGTTGGCAACATGCCATATGGGGGGGCATGGGGGAAAAGGGGGTAAGTGAATAGGTGTATTGGTTATTTTGAACATGAATGTCGCTGATGGGTCATCGGTTTTTGTAGTGGACCCATATTGGTTCCTCCCATTCTACAAGTTGACGTCGTCAGTTGTCATGTCTAGCAGGTGATGAACCCCTATCTTTGTAGGAGGGGCTGCAATAGGGGCTATGGGGGAAGATGGGGGAACCATGGAGTGGTAACGGGTTCTGGAGCACTAGGGGTGGAGGGCCTGGTGGTGCCGGGTTGGGTTGAGCTGGGACTGTCGCATTGGTATCACGCTGAGCTTCATTCTGAAGAACCTGAAGGGGCACTCATGCATATAGTTCCCGTAGACATCGGATAGTTTGCATGGCTAATTTGTCAGTAATGGAGAATTGCATCTAGTTGGGTTTGGTTGCCAGGGATTTTGAGCTGGCCAGTTTTCCCCGATGTTGTTGGGAGGATTCGGTTGTTGACCACCTCCTTGTGGCTAGTTGTTTCCTTGATTCCTAGATCGGTTGTTTCTAGATTACCCTTGTTGGTTGTTGGGGGTTGGTTGGTTGGGATGGTTTTACTATGCAAACACTTGTCCTAATGGTACTAGCGGAGCTAGGGTGGGGGCTTGAGCAGCTAGCACTAGTGGTGCATAGTAGACTTCTGGGCTGGGGGTGCCACAAATGAGGGCATCTATCCTGAACACTGTTGTGACAACCAAGTAGGTGCATGGGCCCATTGCTGTGGCGTAGGTTGGGCATAGGAGGTTATAGCTATGGATTGGGACATCATTCTTGAATAGTCAGGAGCTTGGTTTGGGTAGGCAACACTAGGAGCGTTGCTTGGTTGCGGTGGCATTGTAGGTGGTGGTGGGTGGTGTTGTAGTTTATGGGAGACAAAGTCTATGATGCCATATGCAGCATGGGATTCCCCGAGCGCATCCTGGTATGAGGTTCTTGCACAGGTAGTATATGGAATGATGGTGTAGAGGTAGCCAAACTATGCATAAATGAGTTCAAACTGTTGGGCCTTCAGGATGTCCTCTTCCTCTGTTTGGGGACGTTCGGAGGCAACGTCCTTGGCTATGAGTGGTAGCAATGTTTTTAAGAACCAGTCAAGGAATATCTTATCATCAAGCTTGATCTTGCACAAGCTGTGATGCCACCTATACTCATGGATGTGGTCAGTGATGTGGGTTGCAGTGTTTTGGCAGAAAGATAGCAAGATTTCTACCCCTTCATCATATCTGATGGGGAGTCGGAAATATTGCAGGAACATAAAGGCCAAGGAGTTGAAGTCTCGGTACTTGGCTTGTTGTAGCTCAATGTACTACTTGGCTGCATCACCTATGAGGGTGTGTTGGAAAAGTCTGAGTCTGATCGAGTCATCTACAATGATGTTTGATGAGGACCTTAGATGAAACATCATTATATGGTTTTGGGGGCACTCTCCTGCCTTCCCCTTAAACTTAGGTATGTATGAGGGGAGCTTCGTTGGCATGGGAGGCCAAAAGGCTTGATGATAGATAGGTCATTGGTTAACATGGCCAAGTAAGGCAATTTAAGGCATGCCATGAATGGGAGGTTAGACCCCAGGTTGATATGGGAAGGACTAGCAATGGTAGTGGGGTTTGTAGGAAGATGATGTCCCTGCATGACTTGGGGTACTTGTGGCACAGCTATGGATAGGCCACTGCCCCCAAGTATGGAAAGTGGGACAGTGTGAGTGGAAGGGCCACTACCACCAAGTATGACAGGTGGGACAATTTGACTAGTGGGTACAGGTGGAGGCAGCTGAGTTAGGACAGTCAGCATGGCAGTATTATGACCGACTGTAAGGGTGTTAGTGGTGGTGTGAGGCATGGACATGGGTCCACTTCCAATCACTAAGACGAAAAGTGGATTCAGGTTTGCACTAGCCATGGGGATAGATGATGCAGTGTGTAAGTCTGGATCAGATTGATATGAGTCTGAGTCTAATTCAGAGGATGTGTGGCCTTCTGACAGTGTAGAGGGCTATCGAGAATGGGTGTGTAAGTATGGATCATATTGATATGAGTCTGAGTCTGAGTCTGAGACTGTATGGCCTTCTGACGGTGTAGAGGGCTGTCCAGAATGGTCTTGACGGTTTTGGTTCAAGGACCTGAACTGTGGTGGATCTCCTCTTAGGCGTGAAGAAGAGCGTGACAGATCAATTGTGTCTGGTTGGTAGATCAAATTGTGTAATATTGTAATGACATTCTAGAATTCGGTTTCATTGGCTTCCTATTGGATTATAGGTGGTCACTCGGCCACCAAGACTTCCAGGAGACACAACCTGGACTTTTCCTCATAGGAGATCTAGTCAATAGGTAGGGATCATTTCTCATTTTGCTTGCCAATTCCTCTCAACGGCTCCTCAGTAAATAGATCCATCATCCCACCTGTATAATACATATATAATTACCATGATATGTTATCATCAATAAATGAAATCATAAATTGAAATATGTTTTGTAAAAAAACCAAATTGAACAACTATGAGATTACTTTCATAATGCCTGGCCCTTGCATGCAATATCAACTACTTTGGGGTTCTCGTGGTACTCCTCATAATGAGTTTCAGGGCTGAGCCCAAGTACTTCCCATGGTTAAGGAAGTCAGGGACTTATGTCCTTAAATACTGCAAGGTTTTAAATTAATGTAAATTGATCGATTTTAATGGTTGGCTCAACATCATGAACTGAGTTTGGCATGAGGACTTTACTTAGTGAACCTCTCACATAGCACGTGCGATCATGAGATATTAAAGAATACCCTTAATTTCCAGAGATATTGCCCCAAAGTATTTTTGTTGAAACCCCCTCCCAATACTTAAAACCTCCTCCCCACCCCTTTTTACACCTCAATCCTTATAAACCACCCTACCCACCCCCACCTTAAACCCCTCATCCCCCCCAATACCTGCAATATATTGGTTCAATTTTTGATAATTTAAAAACCCACAATATGAACTAACGTGATATGATATTGGTCAATAAGTGAATCCCCCATGGAGTTTGGTTAGCTTACTTGGTGTGATTGTGTGCATGTTTAGTGTATGAAATATTGTTCATTGTTAAATTATTTTCTGTTATTAGTTTGGTGACTGCAATTATGGTTTATGGATAATTCGGGGATGTTTCTAGTTTGTTACAGATATTACAGAATGGACAACCTATTATGAAACCAATGAATTTTTAAAATAGAAAACTTGAAACATGAAAATAATGAACCTGAAGTATTGTAAACATACTAGGTGACTACGTTACGCCTGTATTCCTCTTCGACTAGGAAAGAGTGTTGGGCTTTCAATACGGTGGGACTAATCCCACCCATAGATCCTCAGGTCACTCTCCGAGTGCAAGGTCAGTCAAAAGGGAGGACGCGAATGCCATGAGGCCTCTTGGGCCTACCACCCCCTCTACCTTTCAAGTCACCTGTTTTTAGTGGTCTCAAGCAATAGCAAGTATAAGTTCCTATTACTATACGAGCTTGACCCTTCATCTTATCCCAAAAATACCTTAGAGGGTCATGACTAGGTAGAGGAGGAAGGGCTTCAACAAGGGGTTAATTTCCAATTCTTTAAGTGAAAACACTAAAAAATTAAATTACAGTATTTGAGCTAAGTCCTACAACAGCTTCATATGCATTAATAGCTAACCAAATTTATCATTAATTTATAAAATATTTTTATAGAAAGAAATAGGCTACTGGACAGTGGCGGCTGAGCCGCACTGACAGTTCAAACAGTGAAAAACCAAATCCTGAGAGACGGGTCACCCATTTCAGGGAAAATGTAGCGAGGGGGTCGCTAATTTTTTCCAAAAATAGGTAAGGGGGTCACCCAAAAACTGAAAACGGGCACGATCAGGCTCCTGAGAATGAAGTCGATCCTTTTGGGGCTAAATGAGCGACTGGGTCGCTCCTTTCATCCCGATAAGAGCGATCTAGCCCGTAAAGTGAGAAAATTTAAATATTGAGCTGGGAACGGCTGACAGTAACTTGCACTATGGCCGAACGGGATCAGGTCGGCCTTAAGGGGGCTCGATTGGAAATGTAAATGCTAAAAACAGAGATCTAAACTAGGTTAACAAAAATAGGAAATAAGCTATAAAAACCTAGGGATCCTGTGGGATCGACCCGGTATGGTCACCAAACTGTAGTAGGGGGCTTCCGCCCTAGCTACGAGCAGGAATGACTACCTTCCATCTATAGGATGGAAGGGTGGGATTCTTATGAATGGAAGAAGAACCTGCAACGAAGGGTTGGCTTTGAGCCATGGAAACCCTGCAATAAACTGTTAGAAAAATAAACCTGCAATCAAATAATTAATGGAGAACCTGCAATCTACTGTTAGAAATAAATCTACACATACATATAAGCTGCAAATAAAAATAAACAAGGAATGCATATCATTATACCTAAGCTTTTAATGGAATATGCGCCACCATGCCCTAGCTCAAGGACCAGCCTCTCCTTACTGGTTTGAATGGTGTGGAGCTAAGCTCAACACATAAGGGAAGTGACTAATGGAGAAAATGAGGGAGAGGGGTGAATGGCTTGAGAGAGATGGATCTCAAGGCACTCACATGTGCAGAATAATTATAGGCAAATAAGGAATTTCTTGAGAGTGACCCCCACCCCTATATTTATAGTTTTTTCTTGAGATTTTAGGGTTTTAAGCCCTTAGTCAAGGCTTTAGCCCCTTTTTAGGGATTTAAGCCCCTTTCACCCATTTCTTAGCTCCTTCGGGGATTTGAAGCTCCTTTGAGGGGTTGTAGCCCCTTTTTGGAGGTTTTAGCCGCTATGAGAGCTATTTTGGCTCTTTGAAGGGGTTTTTAATCCCTTTTTATGTTTTTGAGCCTTTCCAAGGGTGTGGGGGTCAATGAGGGTAAAAAAATAGATGTCTTTGGGTGGTTTAGGTCATGTAGAGCTCTTCGATGGATTTTTTGGGTTAACAGATTCACCCCTGATGTGTGAGGGAAGGAGCTCATCGTATGGCCTACAGACATCATAGGAT
The DNA here is from genome assembly GCA_001517045.1 of Pseudotsuga menziesii. Taxonomy (NCBI): domain Eukaryota; kingdom Viridiplantae; phylum Streptophyta; class Pinopsida; order Pinales; family Pinaceae; genus Pseudotsuga; species Pseudotsuga menziesii. The sequence goes on along the minus strand of LPNX010234159.1, from coordinate 28,169 downwards.
TTTCTAGGGAGAGGTGGCGCTTCCTGGGCTAGGGCATGGTGGATTTTGGTTTTTGTATTAATATGGTTCCCATAAATAGGTGAGATATAAATAATTTGTGACATGTATATGGATGAGGCAGGCATCCCCATGCTCATAGTGATGTCAAAAGCCTATAATGTGATCTAAGCTCTACAATGCAAGAGCTGATCATGTACAATTGTTGTTACAATAGTGGTTGCCCAAATAAGAGGTTGAATACAATACTGATATGAAGAAATGCTACATTGGACCCATGGAATTCTCATGGAATGCTATATCTTCATGACTAATGGTCTGCTGGATCTGGAAGGATACATAACTGTGGGGACTTACTAGTGGAGACTCAGAGTCTCTGTAGTACAATATGCTACATCAATCATAAATCTACATAGAATCACTGTTGGGGATTCTGAACACTATCTCCAACGCAACCCAGAAATCATAAGGGTCATGAACTTGTCTAGGCCCCTCAATAGACTCTTCAATGTGCTAGATCTAGGTGACATTCGGGGTCTTCAACCAAATACTGCACAGACCAATACCCTGTATGAATCTCAAAGGTGCGATGATGTAGCTAGAGTCGAGAACATGAGACACAACCATCCTGAGAGGCACTAAGGAATCCTCTAAGGTGGTCCAAGGAACTCATAAATGAGGTTAATTAAACTAGGATATAGGGACCTACGGGTCTATCCTCTGGAATATGTGTGTTGTCATTGACAGAGGGAGACCTGCAACTGACTAAGGAAATGGTGTTTCCCTGACTAGAAGCGTGAGGGAGATAACCGAAAGATGTGAGACAATTTGAGTACTGGCCCACTGAATGGGGAGGAGGGAGGCTGAAACAGGGGTAGGGAATCATGGGCCCTCAAAATTCCTTTGTCTGAGTATGATGGCAAGACGGACCAGGAAGCAAATGAAATTGACTCATGGGAAAGGGGTCGTAGCTACAATACCAGGGATGTAACTGTAGATGGGAAATGCTTGGAGGAGGTAGACAATTTTGATATTGATGGGATCCAAGGAAGACACATCGCAGAATACTCTGAACAAAGGAAACCTAAAGTGGGAATGTCGTCGAATTGCTATATGTGTGGTGGTGTCTAAAGACACCATTGTGGTATGATCTCATGGATTTTTAGTGAGCCCAAGAAAGTGAATGCTCGATGGTGCTTTCAATTTTAGAGAGTCTGAAAGCATGAAAAAGAATCCAGTGGGGTCTCTTTTTCGTTGATAGTCTCTTGTTCCTGAAAAAGGGTTAAAAGTGTACGTAGGAGAGCTCGCTCATCCTTTGGGGGATAGGAGACTTCTTTACCATTGGTAGTCCAATCAGTCTGAAAAAAGGCTAAACCTATACTGAATGGATGGTCATTCAAATAATTTTATGAGCATGAACAAAACCAACTTTGCTCGGTGATCTTTTCTCGATGAGAAGGTTGGGAAAGAGCTTAACAGCAACCCATGGTGAGCTTTTTCCTAAAGTTTGGCCCCTCTACCCAAGAAAGCATAAAAGGATGCAGAGGGGAATGGTCTTAGCTTGAATGTGTCAAGGCATTCCTTTTCATATGGTAGTCTACATGGTTCGCAAAAGGAGATAAATGAAGCTATGTAGATTCCCTTTATGATACTTAAACGATGGGAGAGGAAGCAAATGTGCTCGATGATATTTTCATTCTTTTAGGAGTCATGAAGGAGATTAACAGAAACTCTAGTATGGTCAACCGATCGAGGGGGAACTGATGGTGCCCCCCTCTTGGGACTATGGACAATGGTCCAAAGGTCATCCATGTAGTATGGATAGAGCAGGTGGCTCTTGAACATGCCAATACATGCACGGGATAGATCGTTGTAGAGGCACGCGAATCGGTATGGCAGGGGCACACAGACTGAGGTGGATCTAGGATAGAGGTCAGGAGACTCTTGTGTGAGTTGTGGTGGACGGACTAGAATACATATTATGTGAGTGCAAGTTTGGAGGCACTTATATTCCAAATATATGTTGAAATAATAAAGTGATGTGCCTTCCGGGAGATGGTCTGGAACCCCACATAAGTTGCGGTAGGCCGATGTGAGTTTGGAGACTAGCGTATGATGAAAGTACATGTCTAGATACATGGTTGTATGCGAATTGGAGAGACTCCAGGCAATGAGCCAAGGAATCAATCGGGAGGGAGGAAGTCTAAAGCTCGTTTCTCGACCCGGGAGCATTTTGCAACTGGGGAGATATGGAGAGTACTGGACTTCCAAGATAGATCTAGGAACCTGATGGTATGCTAGCATGGTGGTATCTAGATCATTCATGCAGCATACTATGTCCATGCGCAAGTGTGGGACCGCACCCTCTAGTGGGATAGCCTTGTGTGAAGAACTATAGCTGGAGGGAGATTTTTGAGTTGTCGAGAAAACGTTGCAAAACAAAAAAGGAAAAAAAAACTATGCGATAAGTGACTCATGATGGTGGTGTCAGGAATAGAATCTCTTGAGGTAGATCCTATTGCGCGTATTCTTCAAGAGGCGACAATCTGATTCAGCTAAGACGTATTCCCCCTTGTTGAGATGAAGGTCGTTGGCAAGGCAGGGTGATAGAATTTGGTCTTTTATGGGAAGAACTGATTCCACACTATGGTTTAAAGGGAATGGAGTAAAACTAGAGGTAGTATTACAGATCTCTCCATCATCGCCTAAGTGGTGTTGAGATAGATCAGGTGCATCTTCCACGACCGACGAGACGGGAGGGAAACTTAGCGACCCCCTCCCTACATTTTCCCCGAAAAGGGAGACTTGTCTCTTAGGATTCGGTTTTTTGTTGTTTGGACTATCAATGCGGCTCAGCCACCACTATCCAGCAGCCTGTTTCTTTTTGCAAACAATTTCTATAAATTAATGATAAATTTGGTTAGTTGTTAATGCATATGAAGCTGTTGTAGGACTCAGCTCAAATACTGTAATTTAATTTTCATTTTTTCACTTAAAGAATTGGAAATTAACCTCTTGCTGAAGCCCTTCCTCCTCTACCCTATCATCACCCTCTGAGGTATTATGGGATAAGATAAAGGGTCAAGCTTGTATTGTAATAGGAACTTACACTTGATATTGCTTAAGACCACTAAAAACGGGTGACTTGGAAGGTAGAGGGGGTGGTAGGCCCAAGGGGACTCACGACATTCGCGTCCTCCTTGTTGACCGACCTTGCACTCGGAAAGTGACCTAAGGATCTATGGGTGGGCTTAGTCCCACTGTTTTGAGAGCCCAGCACTCTTTCCTGGTCGAAGAGGAATATAGGCATAAGGTAGACACTTGGCAGGTATACAATAGTTTAGGTTCATTGTTTCCATGTTTCAAGTTTTATGTTTCAAAAATTCATTGGTTTCATAACAGGTTTCCCATTTTGTAATCTTTATAACAAACCAAAAATGTCTGTAAAGTATTCATGAACCATAATTGCAGTCACCAAACTAATAACAAAAAATAATTCGAAAATGGACAATCTTTCATACACTGAACATGCACACAACCACACCAAGTAAGATAACCAAACTCAGTTCATGATGCTGAGCCAACCATTAAAATCTATCAATTTACATTAATTCAAAACCTTGCAGTCCTTGAGGACATTAGAGGAAATTTCAACTCAAAATGGGATTTTTAACTATAATTCAAATTCCATGTCATAATGTGTTATCCAATGAAATTTATTTAAATTTGAAATACTGTATAGGTCTTAAACACCTTTTTAATATAAATTTGGGGATAGGTATCATAAAAAAACTACTTTTTTTGTTTGTATTTTCGACCTATCTCCCCATGGTTTTACTCAAATTTTGATCTGGAGAGCTCGTTGGATGCGGAATTAAATTCTTCATCCAATGAGTACCCACTTGACATACTTTTGACAGGCCTCTCTACCCAAAAAACAAGAAATACCTGAAAAAACATGATGATGATGTCATTTCCTCTAGAAAATGTCATCATCATGTTTTTCAGGTATTTCTTGTTTTTGGGGTGGCGAGGTCCATCAAAAGTATGCTGAGTGGGTACTCGTTGGATGCATAATTTAATTCTACATCCAACGAGCTCTCCCGATAGAAATTTGAGTAAAAACACGGGGAGATATGTCGAAAATACAAACAAAAAAGTAGTTTTTTCTTTTCTTCCTCCAAAATTAATAAATATAATTTTATTATTTTAACTATTATTTTATTAATTCTTTTAGGAGGCCCATTTTGAGTTGAAATTTCCTCTAATTCATAAGTCCCTAACTACCTTAACCATGGAGAGTACTTGGGCTTAGCCTTGAAACTCATTGTGAGGAGTACCATGGGAACCCCAAAGTAGTTGGCCGTTGAGAAGAATCACCAAGCGAAACAGGAAATGACCCCTACCAATTGACTAGATATCCTGTGAGGAAAAATCCAAGCAATGTATCTTGGTAGTGTTGGTGGCCGAGTGACCAACTGAAATCCAATAGGAAGCGAATGAATCCTGTCTCCAGAACATCACTACCATATTACACCATTCGATCTACCAACCAGACACAATTGATCCCCCATGCTCTTCTTCACTCCTAAGAGGTGATCCACCACACATTGGGTCCTTGAACCAACACCATCGAGACCATTCTTGATGACCCTCTACACCGTCAGAAGGCCACACAGCCTCTGACTCAGACTTGGACTCATTACAATCTGAGCCACACTTACACACTACACCATCTAGCCCCATGGATGGTGCAAACCCAGATCCACTTTTTTGCTTAGTGATTGGCAGTGGACCCATGTCCATACCTCACATCGCCACCAACACCCTTGTAGTCGGTCTTAATACTGCCATGCAGACTATCCTAACTCAACTGCCTCCACCTGTACCCACCTATCATACCTAAGGGAAGTGGCCCTTCCTCTCACACTGTCCCACTTGCCATACCTAGGAGAAATGGCCTATCCACAGCTGTGCCACAAGTACCCCCAGTCATGCAAGGACATCATGTTCCTACAAACCCCACTACCATTGCTGGTCCTTTCCATATCAAGCTAGGGTCTAACCTCCCTTTCACAGCACACCTCAACTTGCCTGACTTAGCCAGGTTAACCAATGACCCTATCTGTTATCAAGCCTTTTGGCCTCCCATGCCAACCAATCTCCCCTCAGACATCCCTAAGTTTGAAGAAAAGGCAGGGGTGTGCCCCCAAAACCATATCATGACATTTCATCTATGGTGCTTATAAAACAACATTGTAGATGAGTCGAACAGACTCAGAATTTTCCAACACACCCTCACAGGTGATGCAACTAAGTGGTACATTGAGCTACAATAAGCCAAGTACCTAGAATTCAAATCCTTGGCCTTTATGTTCCTACAATATTTCCAAATCCCTGTTAGACATGATGAAGGGGTAGAAATCTTGCCATCTTGCCTCCAAAACACTGTGACCCACATTACCGACCACATCCATGAGTGGAGGTGACATCGCAACTTGTGCAAGATCAAACTTGATGACAAGATATTCCTTTACTAGTTCTTAAAAACATTTCTACCACCCATAGCCAAGGACATTGCCTCCTAACCTCCCCAAACAGAGGAAGAGGCCATCTTGAAGGCCCAACAGTGACCTCATTTATGTAAAGTTTGGCTACCTCTACACCATCATTCTAGATGCTCCCCATGTAGGAACCTCCTATCGGGATGCACCGGGGGCTTCCCATGCCGCATATGGCATCATAGGCTTTGTCTCCTATCAATCACAACACCACCCGGTACCACCTACGATGCCACCGCAACCAAGAAATACCCCTAGTATTGCCTACCCAAACCAAGCTCCTGACTATTCAAGAATGATATCTCAATACGGAGCTATAACCTCCTACACCCAACCTGCACCACAGTAGCAAGCCCATGCACCTACTTGGCCGACACAACAATATTCGGGACAGATGCCCGCATTTGTGGCACCACCAGCCCCACAAGTCTACTATGCACCACCAGTGCAATCCATTCAAGCCCCCACCCTAGCTCTTCCAGCACTGTTGGGACAAGTGTTTGCATAACAAAACCGTCCCAACCAACCAACCCCCAACAACCAACAAGGGCAAGCCAGAAACAATCGAGCCATGAATCAAGGCAACAACCAGCCACAAGGAGGTGGTCAACAACCAAATCCTTCCAACAACGTCAGGGAAAACCGTCCAGCTCAAAATCCCCAGCAACCAAACCCACCTAGATGCAATGATCTGTTATGCAAATTAACCATTCAAACTATGCGACGTATACAGGCACTATACGCATGAGTGCCACTTCATGGGCCATGCCAAGCAAGTTCTTTGACAATCCCAACTCAACCCAAACCAGCACCACCAAGCCCTCCACCCATAGTGCTCCATAACCCATTACCACTCCAAGGGTTGATAGAAACTGCACCCATTCCCCCACCTTCCCCCGCAGCCCGTGTTGCGGCCCGTCCTACAAAGATAGGGGTTCATCACCTGCTAGCCATGACAACTAACGAGGTCAACTTGTAGACTAGGAGGAACCAATATGGGTCCACTACCAAAACCAATGACCCATCAGCGACATCTACGTCCAAAACAATCAATACACCTCTTCACTTACCCCCTTTTCCCCCACACCCCCCCATATGATGGGTTTCCAATAATGCCATGGATAGAGATGCTATGAGCTACAACATTGTTGATGACTTGGCCCAAACAACTATGCCCATGTCCACTCTTGAGGTACTTAAAACTTTCCAACATAGCGAAAGGCCTTTCTAGCTACCCTAGGTGTGGTGGACCCCTCCGATTCCAGATTGATCACATTCGATTTGGATCAAGGAGAACCCATAATGCCATCCACCATCCCCTTCCAAATTTAGGTCTCAATCCAAAATTTTGTGGTCCGTCGATGCATCGTCGATGAAGGGGCATCCTCCTGTGTTATGTCAACATCTGTCTAGAAGAAACTTGGATTCCCTACCCTCCAACCGTCCACTACTACACTCCATGCTTACAATGGACACCCCACCAGAGCCCAAGGCATCCTTCTGCATGTCCCCATAACGTTAGCAAGGAAGACAGTCCTAATTGACATAGAGGTGGTCAATGCACAGTTGGACTATAACCTTCTCTTGGGAGGAAGCTACATGTGCGCCATGAGAGCCATGGCATCCAGCATGTTCTTCCTTATGAGGTTCCCTCATGACGAGAAGATTGTGACGATGGACTAACTGACTTACCATGATTCGTAGGGTCCAATGGCACTAGCCAACGTTATCCCTACCATCGACACTACTGTCGACAGCACAACCGCCCCACCATTATTGAATGTAGGCCCTAGGTTGTTCACTAACACCTCTATGACAGATCCCTTCTCCTCTGTGTCACCTCCATTGACACCAAATAATACTACGAAGTTGTGCATGCTCTCATCCAGCACTGCTGCACCTAAAATCCAACCGTAGTCACAACACCAACCACAGTCATAGCACCAACTGAAGTCGCAGCCCTATCCACAGTTGCATCTCCATCTACAGCCACAACCGCATCCACAACTGCAACCTTAGTTACTAGGGAAACATTGCAGTTCATTCCCTATCAACATGATCCTTTTCCTTTTCCTACCATCTGGGATCGCAAGTAAGTTTGTCTTGGAAACCCACAATCTACAGGATTTCACATTGGGAATTCCTGTGTGGTACCTTGAACCACCTACCCTACCTCTGAGGCCCCAGGATGTGTTGACTCTTGTCCAACCAATTGAGATGATGTTGCACCTACCTCTGGGTGCATCAAAGACTCCTCCTGTCTCCAGGCCTTCCCCTCTTCCTCCAACAGAGACTAGGGCAAGGCCACCAAAGCCACAACCAATACCATTTACATTATCTCTAGCACCAGTTTCCCTTCCATCTTATCGGCTATGGAATATCCACCTGATCTATCTCAACACCACTTATAGGATGACAGAGAGATCTGTAAGACTGCCTCCGGTTTTACCCCATTCCCTTTAAACCATAATGTGGATTCAGTTCTTCCCATAAAAACCAGATTCCGTCAGCCTACCTTACCAACGACCTTCATCTTGGCAAGGGGGCATACCTCTTTGTTGACTTAGACGGTCGGATCTTGAAGAAGTCGCACAACGGGCTCCACCTCAAGAGAGTCTATGCCTAATGCAACCACTATGAGTATCTTATAGTGTAGTTTTTTCTTTTTGTTTTGCATCGTTTTTACCACAAGTCAGTGGCCACCTCCAGTAATAGTTTTGTGTCTAGTCATAGTGATTCCATTATAGAACTCCATTGCATCATTTTCATGTGAGCAGGTTGATATGATCCTTTCCCCTGCACCGCAGGTAACCCACTGGAGGGCGCGGTACCTAATTTGCACATGCACACAGTATGTCGCACTGATGATCTGGATACTACCATGCTAGCATACAATCAGGTCCCTAGATCTGTCTTAGAAGTCCACTCCTCTCCATATCTCCCCGGTTGCAAAACGCTCCTAGGTTGAGAAATGACCTTTAGACTGTGTCCCTCCCAATTGATTCCTTGGGCCATTTCCTAGAGTCGCACCAATTCGCGTACCACCATGTCTTTGGACATGTACTTGCATCATACACTAGTCTCCAGACTCACATCGGCCTACCACAACTTATGTGAGATTCCGAACCATCTCTCAAAAGGCACATCATTTTATTATTTCAGCATATATTTGGCATATAAGTGCCTCCAGACTTGCACTCACATCATATGTAGTCTAGTCTGTCCACCACAACTCACATAATACTCTCCTGACCTCTGTCCGAGAGCCACCCCGGTCTATGTGCCTCTGCCGCATCGATTCGTGTGCCTCTACCGCTATCTATCCCATGCATGTATTGGCATGTTCAAGAGCCACCTGCTCCATCCATACTGCATGGATGACCTTTTGACCACTATCCATAGTCCAGAGAGGGGGGCACCATCAGTGCGCCCTTGATCGGTTGACCATACTGGAGTTTCTGTTAAGCTCTTTTCTAACTCCTAAAAGAATGAAAAGATCATCGAGTGCAGTTGTTTCCTCTCTCGCTTGTTAAAGTATCTGAAAGGGAATCTACATAGATTCATTTATCTCCTTTTGCAAACCATGTAGACCACCATATGAAAAGGACCACCTTGGCACATTCAAGCCAAGACCATTCCCCTCTGCATCCTTTTATGATTTCTCGGACAGAGGGGCCAAAATTTAGGAAAAATCTCACCATGGGTTGTCATTAAGCTCTTTTCCAGCCTTCTCATCAAGAAAATATCATCGAGCAAACTTGGTCTCATTCATGCTTGTAAAAGTATCTGAATGACCATCAACCACTTATACTATGAAACAAGAACTCGACACAGTTCTCGTTTTTCTCTCTCCTAATTTTAGTAGCTAATTTTACCTCCATTTAAAAAAGGGTTGATACCAGTATCACACATTTTCATTTTAAGGCATTTTTTTGGGCCTTTGAATCACCTTCGTCGTAAAATATTATTACTTTCTAATTTCAAGTGTGTTTTTTAGACATTTAACAAAATAACATACATTTAGAAGCAATTTATATTGAAAATCATATACATTTTGCAATTTTTCCTTTAAAATAAGACTTTTTTATAGGCAAAATAAGACTTTTTTATTGATAAAATTCTAAGAAATTCTAGAAAATAAAGACATTTACAACCATTTTCAATAGATTTTCATAGAATTTTTGTATAAAAATGATACTATTTCATACTATATTCCAAAATGTTACGATTCACATAAATTCACGAAAAACTATACCATATATTTGCAAATAACATATTAAAAACAATATAATAGAGATTTTATTTCTAAAATAAAGTCTGAAAGTCAAAACAGTACTAATATATCTTATCAAAAAGTTGTCAAATTAAACATTTTCTTCAAGACACTCAACTAATTAACAATATCATGCAGGCCAAATTCTTCATCGAAATTGGAATTTTCTGGAGCTTGGCTTTCCTCGGGGACATCAATGTCCTCTTCCATTAGGTCTTCTATGTCTGCAAGATGCCCAAAGTGCTCCTTTCCGAACATCCCTCCTAATGGGGGTTGAGGCTCTTTTGACATCTTCACCACAAGTGTTTCACTAAACTCCCCTTTCTTCAAACCAACTTCTTGTAATTCATCTGGAAGAACTTAAATAGCATTAATTCTTTGCTTGGTGTAATTGCATTGTAGTGGATCATTATCAATGGATATGCAATTTCTTCCTTTTTGTAAGGAGCATGCTATTGTTGTACCTAATCACCAAAAACAAAAAAAATAGTTAAGACAAATAACATAAAGAAGCATACTTTAAAAAAAATTAATGAATAATAAAAAACAATAAAACTTGAAGATAGTTTGGCAAAAAATGTTTGTCACAGACAATGAATGATAGTTTGGCAAAGTATCTAGGAAGTCAAGGTCTTCAGGGTTTAATGTCAAGCTGCATAGTTTGTTATGAGATACATAGTTTCTTTAATTTGACTGCTATTTCATTAGCCCCTGCTGAAGCACCAGCTAATACACCACCGAAGAAAATCACACCGTCAAATAAATATAGTAGTTCAGATATGAAGAACTCACACAAAATACCCACAATTTTAGGTTCTGTGGGTGGCTTCCTTCTCATTTTGTTCGTATGCCTATTCACCAACTACACAAGATGGAAGTCTGCCATATTTCGAAGGGGATACGAAGGTATTGCATATGATTATATATATGAGCTGCTATAATTTCCTATAAATGAACATGTTGTTTGGGTAATGCTGCCAAGTGATGTTCTGTGTCAGTTCTTTAAATTGATTAAATACCCATATAAACTGGGGATTTGATCATAATATGCACATCAAGCCCAAAGGTGCATATGATCAGCACCTGGTTTAGATGGTATTTACCCCATAGTTCAGAGAGAGAGAGTTGAAGGATTACCCCAGCCCTTATGGCGTTGTGGAATGGATCTATCCTATCTCGATGCGAAAATATGATATGATGAACCATTACAGTTACAATATAATAGACATTCATACTGTAACAGTGTGCTTATATGTTAGACTGATTTTGAGAACAAATATTTTACAAGCATTTTTCTAAGAGATCTATCCATATAAAGAGAACCAAGTTTTATCCAATTTTTGCCCAAATATATTCTGATGTAGCTATGCATTTTCATTGTAAAGGCCATGGGTAAGTCGAGGAAGACAGACTCGGTTAGGAGCAGCAAATAGTGAGGTTTAAGATGAAAACATTAATAGATGCTACAGAAAACTTTCATGATGATAAAAAGCTTGGAGAGGGAGGATTTGGCCCTGTATACAAGGTAACACACACTAAGTTCCTTAAAGATTATGCTACTTAGTATAAGAATCGGTGCGCTGCATTCACTTCACTGCACTCATTTGAAGGACTGTTAAGCCCCCACTATGTTTTCATGTTATGTTATATTTTCCTTAATGATGTTTGAGTTTCTAACAACTTTCTTATTTGGTTTTCTATGATATTTTCTCCAACAAAGAACAGGATTTGTTAGATTCTTCAGGTCTGAAAGAGAAAATTTATCTCAGGATAGTGATTATAATAATGTGTAGAGATTTACAAATTCTCTCAATGTTTTTAATTGCTTATGAACTTCGTTATTTTCCATCTACCATGGCTATTATCCCAATTGTTTTCCTAGTCCTTTTGTTAAAAGTGAATTTTGTCAAAAAGATTGGATTCTTTCATTCCTATTCTCATAGTTTGATTGTAATTAATTAAGGAGTGACAGTGAGCCTGCACTTGGGCCAAATTTGCTTCTTTATCTTGTTTCTTCCATCCAATGTTTTTGGCCTGCATTCCCATCACACAATAATTCTTTCAATAGTCTTGCAAATATGTCTATGCTTTATTTATGTTTGGATTCTGGTCATGCAGGGAAACTAATAGGAGTATTGATCCCATGGAAGTATTATTGAAGCTACTAAGCTCAGCCAGACATGAATGGGCAAGTTTGAGACACTGTCAAACACACTACAACCTCTTCTAATGCGACTGTGTGCAAGGTATCAGGGATAACATTTTTAAGTACAAGATATGTTAGTCATATAGATCTCTAGCAAACAAGCGTGAACCAAAATTGAAGCACTGTTATTGCTGGTAGATCTACAACAATTTGATATGTTAATAGAGATACCATTTAAAGTGTAATGTATGCCATTTCAAAAGAGATTAATGGATTTTGATTCTTTAAGATTAATAGAAAAGGAAGAAAAGAAGGGGGTTATAAATCGATTAGTTTTTGGTTGTTCCTAGTGCTTTTGTTTTGTGGCCAAAAACTGAGTGATTTAGTACACAAGATAAATAGTGGTATAGATTACATAACTTTACTTCCGCTCCACCCTCCTGCCGCTTCCACCTCCTCCGCTATCAAAACAAGGGGAGCGCTGCTCCATGGGCGCCAAAGGGCCGCCCTTTACTGGCGGCGTGATTCTGAGAATCGTGCCACCATTAAAGGGCGGCCCTTTGGCTCCCATGGAGCAGCGCTCCCCTTGTTTTGACGGCGGAGCCTCCCCCTTCCACCTCCTCCACCATCAAAACAAGGGGAGCGCCGCTCCATGGGCGCCAAAGGGCCGCCCACCGCCCTTTACTGGTGGTCCTTTGGCGCCCATGGAGTGGTGCTCCCCTTGTTTTGACGACGAAGGAGGTGGAAGCGGGAGGAGGGTGGAGCAGAAGTAAAGTTATGTAATTAATTTACAGGCTACTAATTGGAAGGAAAATAGAGACTCTGAAAGTTCTAAGTGCACTCCTCTTTGGCATACTGGTAATCAAGCTCCTGAACATGCAGGAATGCACCGTAATGTTATTAGAGAGGACTGGGCCTGTAAGCTTGAACAATCCAAAGAAGGTTACATTGGTTTGGACGAACATCAAGTAACTAGGCTACTCCAGTGCCATGAAACACAAATGGAGGGCATTTCAAATGCAAATCTACTGTCATATAGCGCCCAGGAACTGAATGATGTAGCAAAAGATTTAGGTTTAAGCCTTAATGATCAGGAAGGTCCAACACAGAAAATTGATAGACCATTGGAGGACATCTATAGTTAGTTAAGGACGGCCCATTCAAACACAAAGCAAATAGTGATGCACAAACCCTTTTGTTAAAGACACATAATTTATAGTTAGTTAAGGACGGCCCATTCAAACACAACAAATAGTGATGCACAAACCCTTTAGTTAACAAAAGAGCAGTCATGCATTGGTGACATTGATTCAAAATAGAGACTCATGGCCACGTCCATATACGCTACCTTAAATTTAATGATAATAATGATTATTATAGAGGTAAGAAAGAGCATCATCACATAGTCTTCAGTGCAGGTGTTTACCGGTGGTTTGGTCCATGCAGCTCTATGTTTGAAGTGACCAATTGGCATTGCTTAAATGCATTCACTGATTTAGGCGAGTCTCAGTTCGAAGCTCAAACGATACCAAATAATATGCTCCAAAAAAGCATGAGAACCAAGACAATTGTGTTCTCAAACACGCTCAGATACCCAAGCTTTGTATTCAATCCAGCAAGTGTTCTACCCTCAACCCTTTGAATCCCATGCAATGTAATGCATGCTTATTTCTCATTACACGTGGGGTATTATACTAGTTCTATTGCATCTTCACCATGTGGAAGTCATTCGCTTAACACCGCGGGAGACATATTAATATACAAACACCGAAATCCTTCTTTTACACAGAAGTAGACTTTGCTTCAAATGCGGAAATTCTCCTCCTTTTCACACAGAGAAAATTTTTTATTGACCTAGTCATACATGATAGTCTTGACCAGATATTAGGGTTTTTGCACATTGAACTTACACGCAGAGATTTGATAACACATAGACTTAAATCTTTCGATAGCCAAGGTTTTTCTCGGCATGCAAGAGTAGAACCTTTCCAATGTAGCTATATACCTCCTACAAAAGGAAGTCGACTCAACAACTATGCAAACAGTTAATCTAACTTTAGGGATTAAAGAGGACCAAGTCATGAAAAGATTAGAGACATGGGTATGAAGACAAGTCTTGACAGAGGGGGAGATATGCAAATGGAGAGGTAGCACCTACTTATAGTGGCCAATTGAAGCACATGTATACTCTAGGGTTAGGGTTATAACTTGAGTTAGCGCTCAAATTAAGACTTTTTACAAATAGAAGAATTCACGCAGGTCATGATGGTAATGGTAGTCTAAGAGGCTGCGTTAAACTATTGTCACACAAAGAGATTTGGTAGGGGACATAGGGAAGGTGGCAATCTCTGACATGCAGATATTTACCAATGCAGCTATAGTCACCAAAAGCCAGAGAACGATCTGTGAATGATCGAGGTAATGTATAGAATAATGCCCAGGCTTTGCGAAACAGAAAAGGTGTCAAGTTTGGAGAGGAGAATTGCATAGTAGATTGACACATTTAGGGTTTGAGCAGACATGCCTTTGGGCTAGATTATACCACTGTTATATCCTTTCTATGGAAAATAGGAAGAAATCCAACAAAGAAAAGATAAATAGGAATGAATTTTATTAATCAATTGTACAATTTATACACTAAGAATTAATGACTTTTTGGTTCATATTCCTCAAATGTCTCTTGGACTTCCAAAATGACAACTTGACAAACATTTTTAAGGTAGTGTTTGATGGTTGGAAGGGAGGGATTAATAAAAAATTGTTAGTTTTTCAAAAAAACACTTAACAAGAAATTAAAAGAAGCAAGCTGGAGGATAGTGCTTGATAATAATAAATTCACAAAAATAATTAACAATAAACCAAAAGAAGTTATGAAAAGAAGTCCCTGTTGTTATTGCTTCACAAATGATAGATATAAATACATATAGATTTCTCTTTCTTAAAATATCCAATTTCAATGAATATAATAGTTTAATGTAGCTAACTACTTTTATCTATATCTTTCTATAACCTTATTTATTTATTGCAATTAGTTTATTCTATCACTCCCCTTATTTACAATTGTTCACATTTCTATTACAATATAAACAAAGTTTACAATGCCTTTATCGACTTATAAAAAACATTTTTTTTCTTTCCTTCCAATAATGCTATACATTGTACCAAGTATATGTTAAAGTTTCTTCATCTTTAGTCTATGTGTACTTTTCTTCATCACATATCAAACACTGCCATCTTTATTTTTTCTACTATTCATTTGATGTAGAACATCTTCAAAGTGTTCATTATCTTCATGAGTTGTAATTTCAATCATTATCAATTTCATATTCCATCTATATTTGTATTTTTCCACACTGGCATTGCTCTATTCAATAGAATTTTTTTACAACATCAACATCAATTAATAATAGTACCTTATTTATTCAAGACTCCACTTCACAATAATTTTGCTCATTGATTCTTCATGCAATTTATTTTGCTCAAAGACACAAATATCATCTTCATCCACGTCAACAATTTCCTCTAATTATATAATAAAAGTAATTTTATCTCTACTATTAGTAACCATAAGTTAGTTGTCCTCTCCATTCATCAATTTTTGAATAAATTTTATGTCCTTTCTTGTTTCAATGAATTCTTCATCATTAAGAAACTCATTTTAAATTTCAGTGTCTTCTTGAGTTGCTCAATTTTCTTCAACATCATATGCTTGACCCCCAATTACAACATCCAAAATGTTGTTTATATATTCATATTTTTCATGGGGTTCATCAAACTCCACTTCATGATAAGCAATAATGATGTCCACTTCTTCATCTACAATAGCTACATGGTTGTCTTCTTCATATGCAAAATTAACAATGATGATTTCTTCATCATATGAAGCTTCTACATGTCTACAATTGTCTTCATATTTAACTTCAAATTCCATGGATGAATTTCAATAATTTCAAATGAAACATTTTAGATGTTTTCTATTAGTATAATGTTTGTAATTGAAACTCTGAAGGAGATTTTGAATATTTATATGAATCATTTGTTCTTGTATAGTCTAATATATGATTTTATTATGAATCACATCATAATTTCTTTGATTTTATATGGTTAGAGTGGTGAAATTATTTATGGAATATTTTTGTTTGTTTAATATGCAAGTTTCACAAAATTTGTAATTTATATTTTTGAGAAAAAAATATTTTTCCAATTTAGGGGCTGATTTTAAAGTTTTTGTAAACAACAATATGGGATGTCTGGACATGGCTCTATTTTTAACCTCGAAAAAAAAAAAGTGTATACTGGTATCAACACTTTTCTATTTAGGGGTGTTTTTGGTGTTTTTTTTGCAAAAATCATCGTTTTTATGCCTAGAGTTCTCATTCTTAGTATAAAGTTCTCATTTCATAGTATAAGTGGTTCATCTAGTCAGTACAAGTTTAACCTTTTCTGGCCTGATTGGAATACCAATGGTAAATAAGTCTCCCATCCCCCTCAAAGGATGGGTGAGCTCGCTTGTGCACACTTTTAACCTTTTTCGGGCACAAGGGACTATCAATGAAAAAGAGACCCCATTTTAGTCTTCTTCATGATTTTAGACTCTCTAAAATTGAAAGCATCATTGAGCATTTACTTTCTTGGGCTTGCCAAAAATCCACGAGATTGTACCACAATGGTGTCTTTAGACATCACCCCACATATAACAGTTCGGTAGCATTCCCACTTTGGGTCACCTTTGTTCAGATTATTTTGCGATGTGTCTTCCTTGGATCCCATAAATATCAAAAGTGTCTACCTCACCCAAGTATTTCCCATCTACAGTTACATCCCCTATATTATAGCTACGATCCCTTTCCCATGAGTCAATTTCATTTGCTGCCTGGTTCGCCCTGCCATCATACTTTGAAAAAAAGGAAGTTTGAGTCCCCGTGATTCCCTGCCCCTGTTCCACCACCCCCCCCCCCCCCCCCCCCTTCCCCATTTAGTGGGTCAGTCCTCAAATTGTCTCACATCTTTCGGTTATCTCCCTCATGCTTCCAGTCAAGGAATCACCATTGCCTTGTTTAGTTGCAGGTCTCCCTCTATCAACGAAAATACACATATTCCAGAGGATAGAACCAGAGGTCCTTGTATCCTCGTTTCATTAACCTCATTGATGAGTTCCTTGGAGCACTTAAGAGGAGTCCTTAGTGCCTCTTAGGATGTTTGTATCTCACATGCTTGAATCCAACTACATCATCACACCGTTGATATTTGTACAGGGTATTGGTTCGTGCAGTATTTGGTCGAAGACCCCGGATGTCACCTAGCTCTAGCACATTGATGAGTCTATTGAGGGGCCCAAACAGGTTCATGACCCTTATGATTTCTGGGTTGCATTGGAGACAATGTTCAAAATCCCCACCAGTGATTCTATGTAGATTTATGATTGATGTAACATATTGTACCACAGAGACTCTGACTCTCCACCAGTAAGTCCCCACAGTTATGTATCCTTCCAGATCCAGCAGACCATTAGTCATGAAGATATAGCATTCCATGACAATGCCATGGGTCCAATGTAGCATTTCTTTAGATCAGTGTTGTATTCAACCTCTTATTGAGGCAACCACTATTGTAACAACAGTTGTACATGATTGACTCTTCCATTGTAGATCTTAGATCACATTATTCTTTTGACATCATTACGAGCATGGAGATGCCTGCCTCATCCATATACATGTTACACATTAT
>LPNX010234150.1:3207-22891 GCA_001517045.1 Pseudotsuga menziesii | reverse complement strand
CAATTAAGGTTGTGTATCTCTCAAATTGTGCTAATATGTTGTGATTTATGAAGATAGCGTGAGATGAGTAGACTGCAGGAAAGTGGAGCTGAACAAGTCTTGAAACAAGGGGCATTCATGATTCAAGAGGGTCCTCAATCCTTCAATCATCAATTAAGGCACATGGTTCTTATGCAGCATTACAGACAGAGCCATGCAGAGTAGCTGTAACAGAATTTGCTACGATTGGGGAATCTTTAGGATAGCTGATCGAATATCAGGGTGATCTGAAAAGATCGCCACTTCCGAGCCAATCAACATCTTTCTTTCATTTTCTATATTTGCACCATGCCACGTCTTGTAACAACCAGTGTTATTCAGGGCGCCTAAAGATCATAGATCTTCATGGCTACCCTTTGTAATAGGATCGGATGTTATAGTCTGTATGTATAAAAGTGAGAAGCTGTCTCGACCCGGGGGGTTGGAAAATAGAGAATTCATTCTTGTATTGATAGTGGAAGTAATTTGTAATCATTCCTTCATTTAATACAAAGAAGTTACTGCTGATTTAAGGGAGTTGTACATTGTTCATCCAGCGTCTCTGCATGAAGGCTGGGCTCGCCTTCCGTAGAGATTGCTGAGTTAAAGTAGAATTTACGAATTCATGGTTGTGTAATGCTTTGTTGATCATATTTCCTTTGTACGTAGCAGTAGTGTGGATTTACTGTATAGTTGGGATCACATTTTCTTAAAGATTGGTAATTAGCGCAGAGTGATAGTTGATTGAATAGATAAATTCTTTTATGCAATTTGAGTGGTAGTCATACGCAGCTTGGTTCATCCTGTAGTTTCAGATTGTTATCCTATGAATCCATGCAATTTATCTTTCCTGTTATGATTGTCGATTTTCATTCATGCAAGTCAATTCCTTTGAATAGCTGAGCTTAATCCCTTGCAATTGAATTTCTAGATTAATATTTAATTTATGTTTATGATTTTCAAGAGTAAGTAGATTGAATGAGCAATTAATTCTTCTGAGTTGTGAATAGGATTTCTTTTTTATCTGCAATTGTTGTTTGCATCTTAGATCATTTTTCTGAATTACAAGTAATTGAATTTGTAGTATTTAGAAGATGAATAGGATTGCACCGATTCTGGGGATGAACATAGTTGTTAGAGGATAAGAGTGTTCAATTATATTGATTTGGTGTTTAATGCATATAATGTGCATTTATCCTTTGAAATAAAAGACTTTCTCGGGTTGACAATAAATCTCGTATGCTCTGTGTGTGTTGATAGTAACTTATCTGCATATAGGGTGGTCGACCTTTTGGCGTCGTTGTCGGGGAAGGATAAACATTAAACACTATCATTAGTTGTATCTGGTAATTGTTTCTAGTTAGTTTTTTTATTCTCTTTGATGAAATGATTTGGGTTGCATGAATACGAGGAGGGTAAAACGCGATCAAATCCCAACTCCCAAAACCCCACAAAATACTAACAGTGCAGGTGGCTCGAGTCGCGGTCGAGGATTACCATTGGGAAAAAGGACGTTCATAGACAATCTTGTTGACAGAACGGATTCATCCACCAGAGCTCGTTTTAAAGAAACTCCTATCAGAAGGAACCTTGCCAATCCTGAGGTGCCAACGTCAGGATCCACGGTGGAGAATCCATGAGCAGCTGCGACTCCCTCGAACATCTTTGCAAATGAAGACACAGCTGTTACAACTGGACCTGCTGGTAGAGGTCTGACCTACCACATCAACGGGAGGGTTGTAACTAAGGAAGAGTGGGATCAGTACCACCAGAAGTTCTTGGATTAGTGGAGGAACGAATAAAAGAAAGAGGAACAGGAGAAGGACGAAGAAAGGAACGCAGAAAGAAACGAAGAGAGAAAATAGAAGGGGAGATGAGTAACAGACACGGGGCCGATGCGGAAGAAGTAATGGGATAAAATTATCATCATGAAAATCGCTCCATGCCAAAAGGAACAGTGGCTACACTGCAATTTTCAATTCAACAACTAGATGGGGCAGCTCCTATGAAAAACATTTCACCATCGGTGTTACCTCGTTTCCATGGAAAGGCGGCAGAAGACCCAGACGAATTCCTCTTTGAATTCGATATTCTTTGTCGCAACTATGATTATATCACCGATGCCCAAAAGCTAAAACTTTTTCCTGCTACCCTGAAGGACAATGCATTATGCTGGTTCATGAGCCTTGGAGGAGGAACCGTTGCTAATTGGGATGCAATAAAACAAGTGTTCCTAGAGAAATACCAGGAATATTGTAACACCAAAGACAAGAGAGAGGAATTATTTAAAATGGTGCAGAAGGAGGACGAAAGTTTGGAGGATTTCATGGAAAGACTGCTGTACAATGTGCAGAGAGCTGGGAAGATGAACATGGGGCTGGATGTAGTCAAGATAATCTTGCTCCGTGGGATCAGGGATGATTGTCTAGACATGTTAAACCTGCTTGGTAAGGGAGATATCTCCAAAGAACCTTTTGAAAAAATTGTGGAACTGTGCAAGAGATACTCCAGGGGGTCTTCCAGGAACAATAAGCGGGACAAATGAGATAAGCTAGAACGTGACGTTTTCGACAGAACTCAGAAACCATCCAATGGAGGCGCTACCCGCGCAGAGATAGGCAATCTCCTTCAAAATTTTAAAACAGAAATGATGAGCTCTATCTCTTCGGAGATCGATGTCTTCAAGGGAAAACAAAAACAAGCAGTGGAGGATCTCACATTAGGTGTGTTCTGCCCCCGATATAGAAAGAATCATCCGCTGAGAGAATGCCCGCTTGACAAAGTAACCGCATGTCAGCTGTGTGAGCTGAATCATGACATGAAGGAATGCCCCTCACTTCCTCAAGTAAAGGCCGTTCTACAGGAATCAAACCCAGATGTGGAAGCATCCTACTTTATTGCACAAAAGAAACCGTGGCAGCCTCAAAATCAAGGTATGCCTCCAGACTCGTTTCCATTTTTGAATAATATGGGAAATTGGAATAATAACATGCAAAATGTGAATACACAATTCCCTTCAAATTATACTCAGTGGAATTCCTCCCAACCTGCAATGCAAAACTATAACTCATGGAATCCTTGGACACAGCCACCACATCAACCTACGTCATGGTCTCCTAGATGGAGGAATTTCCATCCTGGGAACCAGTTTCCTCAACCACCTCCACCTCAACAGTCACCATATTCTCCTCAGTTGCCCCAATTCCCTCAATATCCTCAATACTTACCTCAGCAGTCGCAGGTGCAGCTGCAAAACAATTTTGTACCTAATATACCAATTCAACCACAACTACTTGCCCAACCTAATCCCAACCCGAATAATAAAGCAGTCCATCAATTGGAGACTGTCAATATGCCAGCCTACTCTCTTTTCCCTATACCCTGCAATGAAATTCATTTACGATCTGGGAAAATTGTAGAACCCGTAATTACAGAGGATGTTTCACCCTCTGTGCATAAAGAAGAGGAGAGTTCACAGCATCCATTTGACACAGTTCCTATCATTGAAGATGCTTAGCATCCCTTAGAAGGGACGGTTGAAACATCCGACGATAAAGGGAGGGCTGAAACATCCAACGATAATTTTGACAATACACAGCCTTCCCAGTTGATAAAGCAACCACCATACCCCGAAACACTAATGCTACCAAGAATGGGGGGGCAACCTCAGTTTATACTCCTCGGAGAGTTAAGGAACCTTTATGTCAAAATCCCCCTTCTTCAAGCTCTTCAAGATGTGCCCATTTACGCTAGAACAATTCGGGACCTGTGCACTAAGAGAACATGAAGGAAACCCAGGGATCCTCCTACGGTTCATGTCATAGGGAACTTATCTGCCTTGATAATAGGAAAATCCCATGTGACTAAATATGATGACCCTGGCAATCCTACCGTTACTGTACAGATAGGATAGACACAGATACCAAACGTGCTAGTGTATCTAGGAGAAGCAATCAATGTTATAACAATAGAGACTGTAAAGAATCTTGGGCTCACTAATCTTAGACCGACCCCTACTATTTTGGAATTAGCAGATAGATCCACCATCAGACCCGAAGAGATTCTAGATGACCTTGTCATCTCAGTAGATTCATGGGAGTGCCCAGCTGACTTTTTGGTATTACAACCAAAATCGCAGCTGGGGGGACACCCATTGATCCTGGGGAGACCTTGGTTGGCCACAACTGATGCTTGCATCAGCTGTCGATCGGGGTCCATGACTATATCTAATGGTATGGATACTAAAAATCTCACCCTTTATCCTCCAGCTCGGCCAAGTCTAGAGGCTGAAACATCCCTTTGGATAGAGTAGGAGGAGGAGGAGGATGTTCAACCACTATTAACTATAGGGAAGGCCTTAAGTTTTAAAAATGAAACAGAGGATGATACTATTAGCAATTTCATTAGTGAACCTACTTCAGTGAATAGAGAGGTCTATCAAATTCTGAACACTACCCTGGGCAAGGAGGAACAAGAAAATCTTATGGAAGAAGCCTTAGTTGGTGTCACAAACATAATCTCGGTTTTGAAAAATTCAGAAAGTATTCCTATTGAGGTAGATCCTGGAAGAACTTTGAATATCAATCCTAGTCTCTCCTTAGAGGAACAGAAACGCCTGATCAACCTCTTGAAAGAACACAAGGGGGCGTTTTCCTGGGAGTATACAGATATGAGGGGTATTCCCTCTAATCTGTGCACCCATCACATTTATATTAAAAGTGACTCCCGGCCTGGGTGTCAACCCCAACGACACATGAACCCCAATCTGATGGATATAGTGAAGGAGGAAATCCAGAAACTTTTGGAAGCAGGATTTATATATCCTATTTCAGATAGTGAGTGGGTCTCTCCACTCGTAATTATACCTAAGAAAAATGGGAAATGGAGGGTCTGTGTTGATTACAGGGAATTGAACAAAGCAACTCAAAAGGATCATTTCCCTTTGCCCTTTATTGACCAAGTACTTGATACCTTGTCAGGGAAGAAGTTCTTCTCCTTCCTAGATGGCTTTAGTGGGTACAACCAAATCCAGATTGCTCCTGAGGAACAGGATAAAACCACCTTCACCTGTCCCTGGGGAACGTTTGTCTACAGAGTGCTTCCCTTTGGATTATGTAACACACCAGCAACGTTCCAAAGAGCTGTAATTGGCATATTCTCTAAATTAGTCAATGATAGCATGGAAATCTTCATGGATGATTTTACTCCCTATGGCAGGGACTTTGACGAAGCCCTGGAGAATTTAAAGAAGGTTTTAATTCGCTGTGAATAGACTCAGCTCTCATTAAGCACTGAAAAGTGCCATATGATGATGAGTGAGGGAGTGGTATTAGGGCATTTTATCTCTGCGAATGGCATTCAAGTAGACCCTTCAAAAATCAAGGTGTAGTAAAAACTTAGCCCCTGCTGAACTTAATTATACTATTATTGAAAAAGAATTCCTAGCTATTGTTTACTCTATCAATAAATTTCGACATTATATCACCGGGTATCCTACATTTGTGCACACTGACCACTCTGCCATTAAATATTTAATGAATAAACCTGTTACCAATGCTAGAGTGACTAGATGGATTTTTTTGTTGCAAGAATTTGATATCACCATTATAGATAAACCTGGGAAAGAAAATGTTGTTGCTGATTTTTTATCCCGTCTTACTAACAATGATGACAGTTTTCCTGTTGAGGACTCTTTTCCGGATGAACATCTATTCACACTTTCAGCTCACTCTCCATGGTATGCAGACGTCGCTAACTATTTGGTTGCAGGAAAGCTCCCTCCATATATGTCTAAACGAGAAAAAAGAAAAATTATTCAGCAGAGTGCCAAGTTTTCTTGGCTAAATGGTCATCTCTTCTACACAGGGCCCGATCTTGAGATCAGGAGATGTGTAAGAGAAGATGATATCTTTGATATATGGAAAGCCTGTCATGAGGGGCCTTGTGGAGGGCACTTTGCAGATAAAAGAACATGGCATGAAGCATTGTGGATGGGCTACTACTGGCCAACTCTGTTCAGGGATGCTAAAAGGTATGTTCAGTCCCGTGACAGCTGCCAAAGGATGGGCCAACCTAATAAAATAGATCAGATGCCCATACAGTCCCAACTCGTAGTTGAACCATTTGATATATGGGCACTGGATTTTGTTGGCCCTACCATTCCTCCTTCCATACAGAACGTCTACATTCTAGTTTGTACTGACTATATGACCAAGTGGGTGGTGGCTGTAGCCTTGACCAAGGATAATGACCAAGCAGTGATTGATTTTCTGTACAGTGAGATATTTACCCGCTTTGGGGTACCAAAATAAATAGTTACCGATGGGGGGCCGCAATTCATGTCACACCAATTTGAATCCTTGCTCCGGAAATATCATGTGCAGCACAGGGTGTCTTCACTTTACCACCCCCAAGCCAATGGTCAGGTGGAAAGTACCAATAAGGTTATTGAAAACATCCTTACTAAAACAGTTAAGAGCCATCGAAAGGATTAGGCTGACAAGCTTCCAAAATCATTGTGGGCATATCGCACGACTTGGCGTGACACTACAGGTTTCTCCCCATATGATTTAGTGTATGGAAAGAGTGCCATCTTTCCAATTGAGTTTGAAAATAAAACCCTGAGGACAGCCACTGAAATGAATCTAGATGTAACAAAAGCTCAGAAGCAAAGATTAAATCAATTAAATGAATTGGATGAGAAGCGGTTAGCTGCCGTGGACCAGACTTTGTTGCTCCAGCAACAGAGATCCAAGTGGCATGACCGATTTATTAAAAAGAAAGTATTTAGTGAGGGAGACTGGGCGTTACTCTATGACTCCAGATTCAAAATGGATTTTAAAGGAAAATGGCGTACAAGGTGGCTAGGTCCATACTTGGTTGACAGGGTCTTTGACAACGGCACTGTCCGTCTGGTGACCATTGATGACAATCGCATACCCTTACTTGCTAATGGCCACAGACTACGATTGTATCATAAGCCTATTTCGAAAGATGCATTTATTTTGCAAATCGCTGCCGATCCAGAGTATCAGCTGACACCAGGGCAGGAACTTCTCCCTGCCTTTTCCAACCCTTGAACTGTAAATTGCACTTTGAATCACTGTATATAAATAAATTTTTTTCCTACTGTAGCGTATAATTATTTATTTTATTTTGCATTTGATCTTTTTGGTTGTTGTTATTTTTCAAAAAAAAATTGCAAGGAAATACCAGGCGAATGACCAAAATGGGCCTATCGAATGGGAGTCGTCTTCCTCTACTTCCCTGCCTCACTTTTTCCCTTTTTCCCAAAATAAATTTCCTGGCAGCTGAAACACATTTCCTGGTGGCTAAAACATATTTTTCCGGCGGCTGAAACATATTTCCCGGCGGCTGAAACATATTTCCCGGTGGCTGAAACACATTTCCCGACAGTTGTAACATCTTTTCCGGTGGCTGTGACATACTTTTCGAGGACCGTCGAGCTTTTCCCTGGCAGCCGTGATTTTTTTCCTGCTACCGCCAATCTTTTTCCCGACACCGTGAATCATTTTTGGCGGTTGTAACATCTTCTTAATCGGCCGCAATATCATGCTGGGAAACTACAATTCCGCTCCATTTGGCGAACATTTCCATCATTAAAGACTGTTCTCTTGCAACCTGCAGTGGTAACTCCTGTGTTAATGAAAGAAAATTGCTTCCACTACCAGATATGGCTTTGATTTATCCCACTCGTGCCAACCAACTTGGCATAATTCCGACCCCGGCGATGAGATGGTTTTTGTTTCACGGGCAGAAGGTATTATGGCATTATCCGCATTATTATGATCAATTTAATGCCTACGAACGAGCTCGACTTTGCAGCGTTAGCACTCACACATTCCATCATTCTCCGTAGGCTATCCGACACACAGTCACACGAGGTATGGATTTGATTTTCACGTGATTAAGTGTTGATTTGATTTAATGATATCAGTCATGCCTTTATACGTATTATCATTATGGATTAATTAATCCATTCCCTCGTGTGACGTAAAAACTCATAACCGCCACCTTCCCCAATTTGGCATAAAAATTTCGAACCTCCCTCTATACTGAACTTCCAAATTTGCCATCTTTTTCTCAACATCGTCGCTCAGCTACCTGTGCATCCTCTGCTCTGCAACTTCCATTCTTGGACCTTGTAACTCTACAGCCAGGACTATGGGGCTTCCAGCTCATCATGAACCTTTGAATACACAGGAACTCAGTAACAATCCTGCGGTTTTTGCCATCTTTCAAGCCGCTGGATGGATTGAATTTTTTGAGCGACTAGACGGATTTAACCAGGAAGCAGCTCTATAATTTGCTTTAAACCTCCAAGACACTCACTCCAAGGTATGGGGGCTGTAGATAGAATTCTCTGAGGCCATTATATCCGAGGTTACTGCTCTTCTAGAGGTCGAACAGGCATGGTTTGGATGACGAGTTCCCACGATGACTGCACGGGAAACATTTTTACGAGAGGGGGAGCAAGTTCAATCATCAAGAAGAGGAATTGCCCTACTTTCACTACCGCGGCCATGGGATCAAGTTGCTGTCTTTCTCAAGAAGTACATCACTTGTTAAGGTAGGTACCAGATTGTTTATAATTCTAATCTACCTTTGCTTTCTCATCTCCGACATGGCATTTTATTGAACATTCCATACTATCTGCTTCATGACCTGCACCATATGGTGACGTTTGTCCAGTTGCTAAACATCCACATGTTTCCCTCAGCCACCATGGTCTTATAAAATTAATCATTTTAAGAACCCTAGCCCAGCACAGTATAACCTGGGATCAATTCACAGCTCGCACCCAGGAACCTGCTCCTTCGCTGGGTGTCCCAACAGACCAGGCACACCTTCAACCCCATCAGGAGGACCGGAGTCCCTCCAATGTAGTTGGGGGGGGATGACATTACACCAGAAGAAGAAGAACAGGGGGCACAAGAAGAACCATTGGAGGAGGTTGTTGATAAAAATCTTGGGAAAAACATAGACAACAGGGTAGCTCTGCCATCAGAAGGAGAAATTGGAGCAGCATTAAATGTTGCAACAATTGAACCTGAAGATGGCAGAGCCAAGGCAATTGAGGAACATATTGAACCGGTCACTATTGAATCCTCACCTGAGTGGGAAGGAGGAACCCTAATTGAGGAGGAACGGCCTGAGGAGCAAGAAAAAATTCCTTTGACCTCAGCAGTGAATCCTGATATGCCAGCTCCCCAAAAGAAAACACCACAAAGGAAAGGAAAGAGACCAATTAATGAACTTAGCATAACTCCACCAATAAGAAGAAAAAGAACTAAATCAAATGCAGCAGTAGAGGCAGCTAGAAAAAGATGGGCAACCCTGGAGGCACAGGTTGAGTTCCCGATCCTTGTACCAAGGCCAATGGATGCTCCACAAAGGCCAGTTGAGGAAGAACCTAGCATTGAAGGACTTTTGGAAGAGAACACATTATTAAAGGTGGAAGTCCAAGTACTTCAAAGGGAAGTGGAGACATGGAAGGAAACCTGCAGGAAACAAGGTGAGAAGAAAATGTATACATTGGTGGAGGCTGCAGAACAGTTGGAGGAATCAAACTCTACCAAGCCTGGCAAGGAAGAGGAGCGAGTGATTTGTCCTACCTATGGGGAAATCTTCAAAGAGGTAGGCCATAAGATCATACTTCGCACCTATACAACTCAGCAGTCTGAGGCCACAATAGAAAAAGATGCAGAAAAAGAAGATGCTGCTACACAAGAACCAACATCTTTGACCATCCTTGTTGAAGCTGCCACCAATCCTGTGACAGAGGAGAAAAAGGATGAAATCAGGAATGATGATGGAGATAAGGATCGCACTATGAACTCAAAATGCTCCCACAATATAGAGATGATAGAAGTTGAACCACAAGGGCAGGACATTAATGAACTAGAACAAGGGGTTGTAACACAAGAACCAGCAACCTTGAATATACTTGTCCAATTGGCATAGGAAGTGGGAGAAGAATCTGGGATGGAGGACACTCTAGAACCTAATAAGGAGCTTTGCACTATGACTCCAGAATGTCCCCATCATATAGTTCTTAGAGAAGAATTGCAACCACGGGAGGATGAAGAGGTAATCCAGGATGTTGTAACACAAGAACCAACATCCTTGGGAATTGTAGCAGGCATTCCTGAATTTCAATTAGAAGATAACCCAGGGATTGATATCATGCCCGATACACAGTGGAGTGAGGATGAACAATCATTATCCTCAGGTGACACTGAGATCCTCAAGGAAGAGCTGCATGATGGGGAAGATATCCAATCTCAGAGGCAGGAGAACAAAGAAGACACTGTTACACAAGAACCAGTGTCTCCAAAAGCAATAAATGTAGCTGCTGAAGAGAATCTAGGGGATGTTGCTGGCACACAAGAACTAGCAACACAAGAATTGAATTCAGAAATGTAGGAGGAAGACACTGTTACACAAGAACCAGTGTCCCTAAAAACAATGGAGGTGGCTGCTGAGGAGAGTCTAAAAGATGTTGCTGTTACACAAGAACCAGCAACACAAGAACTAATGTCAGAAGAGAACCCAGGGGATGTTGCTGCCACACAAGAACCAGCAACACAAGAATTATATTCAGAAAT
The DNA here is from genome assembly GCA_001517045.1 of Pseudotsuga menziesii. Classification (NCBI taxonomy): domain Eukaryota; kingdom Viridiplantae; phylum Streptophyta; class Pinopsida; order Pinales; family Pinaceae; genus Pseudotsuga; species Pseudotsuga menziesii. The sequence goes on along the minus strand of LPNX010234150.1, from coordinate 12,245 downwards.
GCAGGTTGACCAGAGAGAAGACACTTTCACACAAGAACCAGTGTCTCAACAAGCCATGAATATAGCTGTGGAAGGTAATCCAGGGGATGTTGCTGCCACACAAGAACCAACAACACAAGAATTAAATTCAGAAATGCAGGTTGACCAGAGAGAAGGCATTGTCCCACAAGAACCAGTGTCTCAACAAGCCATGAATACAGCTGTAGAAGGGAATCTAGGGGATGTTGCTGTTACACAAGAACCAGTAACTCTCATAGAAAAATTAGATGTGCTGAAGGACACTGTCCCACAAGAACCAATACTTATCCCTCTCAAAAATTTCATAGATCTGGATTCACAGCAAGAAGAGAATTATAAAAGGGAAATTTTAAACCTCACAGCAGAGGCCTTAGCCCTGAGACTGGAAGTGACCAAATGGAAAAGTCAGGTGGAAGAAAACCAGAAAACAATGATTGCTTTGAGTGAGCATAGAAGAATTATTAGAGCACTGGAAGAGTGAGGGGCTGAAGAACATATGGCCCACAGAGTTCAGGTAGAGGAGCTGCAGAACAAGATGAGAGAATTGAAAAAGTTTCAATCCATGCAGAAGGAGAAGGAGCAGATGTATGCCCTATCTCGAGAACTCATGGGCACCAGGAAGCCCTCCTCCTCTTATCCAGTATTTCTCTTCGAGCATTTTGTCTAGTTTAAATTAAAGGCTGTATAGGAGGGGAGTTCGTTTGAAATCACAACCTCAGAAAATTTTTTGGAGACATTCTTTGGAAGTAATTTTGAGGAGCAGAACTTACTGTGTGAATTATACTTGCACAAGATGGCTTGCCCTTTGGATCGCCACTCAAATCTTGTTCCATTTGCAGGGGATGTTCAACTAAGAGCCGTTGCCTCTTTTGTGAACAATCACATTTAGTGGGAAAGGTCTTTTCAGACCTTTTCCCACAATGAAGCCCACAGTAATTTATGGATTCGAAGCGAGCCCCAGAATCCTAGCATTCTTTTGGCACGGTACAGAAATTTTCTTTCCAGCCCTTCCCAGGAACAACATATCATGAAATTGCAGGAAGAGGTAATCTCCACTTGTACCAAATCCATTTCCAGGCAGCAGCAGGTTGCATTGGAAGGCAGGAAGCACAGATGGCAAGCTGCCTCCTCTGCACTTAGAAACCGAGATCCCTATTGCTTTAAAAATTTTAAACATGCACTTTCTAGAGTCAAGGGTTATGTGGGAAGTATGAAGGAATGTGGAGTTAACTGGCTGGGATTGAAATTTAAATTTTCTCTTATTTGGTGGCCAACAACACCATACAACATGGATTTTTCCTTGACTAGGGCAGAGGAGCAGAGATGTTGGCAGTACTGGGTCATTCACAGAGGCTTTCTAAAGACAAATGAGGAACCTGAGTTTCCCTACAATTTCTCCTCTCTCCATGAACAGAGCTCAATGCAGGACTCAGACTCCAAATGATGCAGGTTGTTGCATGAGGACATGCAATAGGGTAGTTGGGTGGAGATGTTGAGTCTACAATTGGTCCCTTTTTAACCATCCTTAATCACTTTTTCTTCCCTTGTTTTACACCGTTCAGCATGCTAATTAGACCTGTCTTCCTCACTTTATGCCCTAAATTTCCAAGGTAAGAGTGATTATTGTTTCATCTTATTAATTCTTATGATTGTGACAATTAAGGCTGTGTATCTCTCAAATTGTGCTAATATGTTGTGATTTATGAAGATAGCGTGAGATGAGTAGACTGCGGGAAAGTGGAGCTGAACAAGTCTTGAAACAAGGGGCGTTCGTGATTCAAGAGGGTCCTCAATCCTTCAATCATCAATTAAGGCATGTGGTTCTTATGCAACATTCCAGATGGAGTCGTGCAGAGTAGCTGTAACAGAATGTGCTACGATTGGGGGATCTTTAGGATAGTTGCTCGAATATCAGGGTGATCTGAAAATATCGCCACTTCCGGGCTAGTCAACAACTTTCTTTCATTTTCTATATTTGCACCATGCCACGTCTTGTAACAACCAGTGTTATTCAGGGCACCTGAAGATCAGAGATCTTCATGGCTGCCCTTTGTAATAGGATCGGATGTTATAGTCTGTATGTATAAAAGTGAGAAGCTGTCTCAACTCGGGGGGTTGGAAAATAGAGAATTCATTCTTGTATTGACAATGGAAGTAATTTGTAATCATTCCTTCATTTAATACAAAGAAGTTACCACTGATTTAAGGGAGCTGTACATTGTTCATCTAGCGTCTCTGCATGAAGGCTAGGTCCGCCTTCTGCAGAGATTGCTGAGTTAAAGTAGGATTTCTGAATTCATGGTTGTGTAATGCTTTGTTCATCATATTTCCTTTGTACGCAACAGTAGTCTTGATTTACAGTATAGTTGGGATCCCATTTTCTTAAATATTGGTAATTAGCGCAGAGTGATAGTTGATTGAATAGATAAATTCCTTTATGCAATTTGAGTGGTAGTCGTACGCAGCTTGGTTCATCATGTAGTTTCAGATTGTTATCCTATGAATCCATGAAATTTATCTTTCCTGTTATGATTGTCGATTTTCATTCCTGCAAGTCAATTCCTTTGAATAGCTGAGCTTAATCTCTTGCAATTGAATTTCTAGATTAATATTTAATTTATGTTTATGATTTTCAAGAGTAAGTAGATTGAATGAGCAGTTAATTGTTCTGAGTTGTGAATATGATTTCCTTTTTATCTGCAATTGCTGTTTGCATCTTAGATCATTTTTCTGAATTACAGGTAATTGAATTTGTAGTATTTAGAAGATGAATAGGATTGCACCGATTCTGGGGATGAACATAGTTGTTAGAGGATAAGAGTGTTCAATTATATTGATTTGGTGTTTAACACATATACTGTGCATTTATCCTTTGAAATAAAAGACTTTCTCGGGTTGACAATAAATCTCGTATGCTTTGTGTGTGTTGATAGTAACCTATTTGCATATAGGGTGCTCGACATATGTTATCTCATTACACCATGATGAAAATCTAGTTGGAGTTAGTTTTCCTTTTAACAACATGGCACAATGAGTGAAAGCGAATGTGTGTTAGCTTTCATAAAATAGTTTTCCATTTAACACAACCACATTGTCATCAATCACATTGCGCCATGTTGAGAATATAGCTGAAGTTAGATTTCATCCTTAAATCGTTGCACAATGAGTGAAATCTAATGTGTCTAAGCTTTCATATTGTAGTTTTTCATCTACCACAGCCACATTATCATCAATCACAACGCACCATGATGAAAATCTAGCTAGATATAGCTTTCGTTCTTAAAACATTGCACGGTCAGTAAAACTAATGTCTGTTAGCTTTCATAAGGTAGTTTTCCATCTAACACAGCCACATTGTTATCAAACACATTGCACCATGATGAAAATCTAGCTGGAGTTAGCTTTTCTTCTAACAACATGGCACTATAACGAAAAACTTATGTGTGTTAGCTCATTACACCATGATGAAAATCTAGCTGGAGTTATTTTTCCTTTTAACAACATGGCATGATGAGTGAAAGCTACCGTGTGTTAGATTTCTTAAGTTAGTTTTCCATGTAACACAACCACATTTCACCGTGTTGAAAATCTAGTTGGAGTAAGTTTTCATCCTTAAATCGTTGCATGGTGAGTGAAATCTAATGTGTGTAAGTTTTCATAGTGTATTTTTTCATCTAGCACAACCACGTTGTCATCAATTACAATGCACCATGATGGAAATATAGCCGGAGTTATCTTTCGTTCTTAAAACATTGCACGGTGAGTAAATCTAATGTCTGTTAGCCTTCATAAAGTAGTTTTTCATCTAACATAGCGACATTGTTATCAAATACATTCCACCATGATTGAAATCTAGATGGAGTTAGCTTTCCTTCTAACAACATGGCACTATAAGGGAAAGCTTATGTGTGTTAGCTCATTATACCATGATGGAAATCTAGTTGGAGTTAGATTTCCTTTTAACAACATGGCACAATCAGTGAAAGCTAATTTGTGTTAGCTTTCATAAGGTAGTTTTTCATGTAACACAACCACATTGTCATCAATCACATTGTGCAGTGTTGGAAATTTACCCGAAGTTAGCTTTCATCCTTAAATAGTTGCATGATGAGTGGAATATAATGTGTGTAATCTTTCATAGTTTAGTTTTTTATCTAACACAGCCACATTGTCATCAATCACAATGCACTATGATGGAAATCTATCTGGAGTTAGTTTTCATTCTTAAAACATTTCACGGTGAGTAAAAGCTAATGTGTGTTAGATTTCGTAAGGTAGATTTCCATCCAACACTGCCACATTGTCATCAAATACATTACACCATGATGGAAATCTAGCTGGAGTTAGCTTTCCTTCTAACATGGCACTATGAGTGAAAGCTTATATGTGTTAGCTCATTACACCATTATGAAAATCTAGCTGGAGTTGGCTTTCTTTTTAACAACATGGCATGATGAGTGAAAGCTAATTTGTGTTATCTTTCATAAGGTAGTTTTTTATTTAACACAACATCATTGTCACATTGCACCGTCATGGAAATCTAGCTGGAGTTGGCTTTAAACCTTAAATCATTGCACGGTGAGTGAAATATAATGTGTGTTATCTTTCATAATGTAATTTTTCATTTAACACAACCACATTGTCATCAATCAAAATGCACCATGTTGGAAATCTAACTAGAGTTAGCTTTCGTTATTTAAACGTTGCGCGGTGAGTAATAGCTAATGTGTGTTAGCTTTCATAAGGTAGCTTTTCGTCCAACATAGCCACATTGTCATCAAATACATTACAACATGATGTGAATCTAGTTGGATTTAGCTTTCATTCTAACAACATGGCATGATGAGTGAAAGATAATGTGTGTTAGATTTCATAAAGTAGTTTTCCATCAACACAACCACATCGTCATTGATCACATAGCACCGCGATGGAAATCTAGCTAGAGATAGCTTTTGTTCTTAAAACATTGCATAGTGAGTGAAAGCTAATGTGTGTTAGCTTTCATAAGGTAGCTTTTCGTCCAACATAGCCACATTGTCATCAAATACATTACAACATGATGTGAATCTAGTTGGATTTAGCTTTCATTCTAACAACATGGCATGATGAGTGAAAGATAATGTGTGTTAGATTTCATAAGGTAGTTTTCCATCTAACACAACCACATTTTTATCAAATACATTACATCATGATGGAAATCTAGTTGGAGTTAGCTTTCCTTCTAACAACATGGCACTATAAGGGAAATCTCTTGTTTGTTAGCTCATTACACCATGATGCAAATCTAGCTGGAGTTAGCTTTCCTTTTAACAACATGGCATAATGAGTGACAGCTAATGTGTATTAGCTTTCATAAGGTAGTTTTCCATTTAACACAATCACATTGTCATCAAGCATATTGCACCGTGTTGAAAATCTAGTTGGAGTTAGCTTTCATTCTTAAATCGTTGCATGGTGAATGAAATCTAATGTGTGTAAACTTTCATAGGGTATTTTTCCATCTAGCACAACCACATTGTTATCAATCACAATGCACCATGATGGAAATCTAGCTAGAATTGGTTTCCATTCTTAAAACATTGCACGGTGAGTAAAGCTAATGTATGTTAGTCTTCATAAGGTAGTTTTTCATCTAGCACACCCACATTGTCATCAAATACATTACACCATGATGGAAATCTAGCTGGAGTTAGCTTTCCTTCTAACAACATGGCACTATAAGGGAAAGTTTATGTGTGTTAGCTCATTACACCATGATAGAAATATAGCTGGAGTTAGCTTTCCTTCTAACAACATGGCACTATAAGGGAAAGTTTATGTGTGTTAGCTCATTACACCATGATAGAAATATAGCTGGAGTTAGCTTTCATTTTAACAACATGGCATGATGAGTGAAAACTAATGTGTGTTAGTTTTCTTAAGGTAGTTTTCCATGTAACACAACCACATTGTCATCAATCACATTGGGTTGTGTTGGAAATCTAGATGAAGTTAGCTTTCATTCTTAAATCGTTGCACGGTGAGTGAAATCTAATGTGTGTAAACTTTCATAGTGTAGTTTTTCATCTAGCATAGCCACATTGTCATCAATCAAAATGCACCATGATGGAAATCTAGCTGGAGTTAGATTTCATTCTTAAAACATTGCACGGTGAGTAAAAGCTAATGTGTGTTAGTTCTCATAAAGTAGTTTTCTGTCTAACACTGCCACATTGTCATCAAATACATTACACTATGATGAAAATCTAATTAGAGTTAGCTTTCCTTCTAACATGGCACTATGAGTGAAAGCTTATATGTTATCTCATTACACCATTATGAAAATCTGGCTGGAGATGAGTGAACTTATCATTACCAAGTGGTTTTTTCATTATGTCAATATTTGCTCTATTGTAGGTCAATAATAAAGGCAAATGTCTTGATTGTCAACCAACTATCTGATGTAATTGTGATGAACTTCAATATGCTTAGTTATGGCATGATAGACTGAATTTTTTTCCATTTTTAGAGCACTCTGATTGTCACAGAAAAGTGAGGTTATCACTACTTGGTTAAGTTGAAGATTGTCCAATATTCTTCGTAACCACATTGCCTCACAACCTGTACTGAAGTTTGCCTTGTATTTTTTGTCAATGGAGGATAAGGCAACTGTAGCTTGTAGATTACTTTGCCATGAAATTAACTTCCTAAACCAAGAGTGAACACATAACCTGTTTCTGACTTCCTTGTATCAACTGATCCAGCATAATTGAAATCAATATGCTCTGCTAGCATGGAGTCAACATATCTCTGATATAGAATGCCAAAGTCAAGGGTCCCTTTGAATATTGACGGACTCATTTTGCAACTTGCCAATGTAACTCTTCAGGATTAGACATGAATTGAGAAAGAGACAAATCACTAAAAAAAATAGATCTGATTGGGTGGTAGTAAGATAAATCAAACTAGAAACCAATTTCCAATACAATGACTCGTTCACTAGTGGTGAGTCCATGTAAGTTGAGAGTTTTATGCCAACTTCCATAGGTGTAGATGTAGGATTACATTCATTCATTCTGAATTTTTTGAAAAGTGCTTTGGCATAGTTGACTTGTACTAAAAATATAGCGTGCTTAGATTGCAAAAATTCTACACCTAAACAATAATGAAGCAGGCTTTAATCAGTAATTTCAAAAATAGACCAAATATCAAATTTCACCTGTTGAATCTTGTTGGCACTGCTTTTGGTGATGGGAATACCATCAACATAGACAAAATAAGATCAATATATCACCGTCACTATTTTTGACGTAGTAAGTGGGTTCATAATAGGTTTTTCTAACTCTAGAATCTATAAGGTATTGATCAAGTTTGAAATACCAGGCTTGAGGAGCCTACTTGAGTCCATACAAGGACCTTACCATCCATACAAGGACTTTACCAACCAACAAAGCAAATGTTTCTTTCCAAAAAAATGAAACCCTTGTGGTTACATCAACGCACTTTTAACATCCATCTGTATATCTTCCATCTAGAATGAGCAGAAATGGAGATAACTAGTCGAAAAGTTACCATTTTCGCTATGGGGGCAAATATTTCTTCACAGTACACCCCTTCATCTTGTGCATATCCTTTGGCAACAAGACAAGCTTTGTATTTGTCTTAAGAACCATCTAGTTTATATTTGACTTTTAAAATCCATTTACATCCAAGTGCTTTCTTCCCTAGAGGCAATGTGGACAAGACCCAAGTCTTACTTTTCATCTATGCATCATATTTCACTTTCATGGAAGCCTCTAATTCAAGTTTTCCTTTGGATTCTTCAAATGTGCTAGGTTCAAATACCTGACACAAAAACAACAGAATTTAGAGAAAAATTTATTTGCTCACTGCCTTGCACAATTTGTTTCCTCAATCATGTAGTCTTTCCTTCTAGTGCCTTTGGCAACTCATCTTCTCAATATCCTTCCATCATGGTATAATACCATTTCCATTTCCTTTGTTGGCCCTCTTGGTCTTGCTATGAAGATCAAGAATCCCTCTCTGTTGTGAAGATTGAGAATCCCCCTCTTCTTCACCAAACCCCTCCTTGGAACTTGACTCCTATGATGTTTCCGGCTCTGAGTCCTATTTGATTTCAACACCATAACTTGTTCTTGAATGAGCAACAATTTCCCATACACTACTTAGTACTATCCATATATTTACCATCATCACAGAAGAATGATATTTTCTCATCTACAACATGTCTATTAATCACAATTGTGTTCGTAGAAACATCCAATTATTCATTTGGAACGTTTTTCCTTGGGAATATTTGCAAAAGCAATACAACGGAAAATACAAAAATATCTTACAAAAGGTTTTCTACCTAACCAGGAGTGATATCCTACAAATATTTACAAGGAGTTTTGTTAAGGATGTAAACCACAACATTCATTGGTTTTTTCTAGTATGGCTATGGTACATTCTGGCTGTGCACCATGCACTTTGCCATCTCCACGACTATCTTATTCCTCCTTTCCATGACTCCATTTTGTTGTGGAGTGTATGGAGTTGTATACCACCTATGTATACCTTCCCTTTTGCAATATTCTTTGAACTAAGTTGAAACAAACTCACCTCCATTATCATATCCTAAAGATTTCAGTTGTTTACTTGTTTGTTTCTCTACCAAATCTTTTCATGCTACAAAATTTGAACAACAACTTGACTTATTATTCATAAAACAAACCCTAATTTTCCTTGAATAGTCAACAACCAGTAATAGGAATTACTTATTTCCATATATTGTAAGTGTTTTCATTAGACCATGCAAATCAACATGTACTAGGTCCAAAACTCATTTGGCTTGCCATGTTTTATTGTCAGTGTCAAATGAAAGCCAATGTTGTTTTCATAATTGATAGCCTACACGTATCTCTAACAATCCTGCACATACCTCTAACAATCCTGAATGGATGGAAGACCATCCACCATATTAATCTTATTAAGTACAAATAAATATTGATAACTTAGGTGTCCATACCTTTAATGCCAAA
>LPNX010234145.1:112582-317542 GCA_001517045.1 Pseudotsuga menziesii | reverse complement strand
TACATTTCATGAGGCGGTTGATTACCAGCCTCTTCGCCTTCCTAGCTATTCATATTCCTATTATTTATTTACAATAATCCTGACGGATTATTCTAACACCGGCTCTGCTCTGCAGCTGGAACCGTGCTACGGCGTCGTAGCTCCGTCTTATCCTCTTTCCGCCAAAACTTATCTCTCCGCCAAAACTAGCAACTTCTTCTGTAGCTGCGGGACCCTGCTCCAACAGTCCCCTAACACTTACTTGTGGCTCGTCCCCGAGCCACCTGGAACGGACTTCTCCTGCGGTAGTTTTTCCTTCTGTAGCTTCTCCTTCGCCTCCTGCGAAGTCTTCTGCAACTTCTGCCGAAGTCCTTCGACTTCGTTCTTCATTACCTTGGCACGTTCTCTTGGAATTTCGGTAACTTAGTTCGCTGAGCTCTCTTATCCTTTCTGCCCATAGTCGCGGTTTCACTCTCTTCGCTCTTTCTTCTTTATGAGTGCTCTAGTGTTTGAGAAGTGCTCCACAGATATCCTTTCCTTTTTATTTGGGTTAGAACTTTTATCACAAGGAAAATCTGTATCTTCCAGCCTTCTCAAACATTTCCTTCCCTCTAAAGCCTCGTGGATGGAGAAGAAGAAACCCATGAAATCCACTCCGAGAACAAGCCTTTGTCCTCGTTCTGGAAGTCTCCCCTCCGCTGGGTTTGCAGGCTTCTTCCACTTCTCTTCTCTTCGAAGTGGTCCAGATCCACATGCTGCCTCTGACCCTCAGGTTTCTGTTTCAGTACCTTCACAATCTTTCGTGCTTTTCTTAGCTGATCAGATAGGTCAGCGATTTTCTCCCGTTGCTTTCTTTTTCTCATTTTTACCTTCCTCCTAGCGGGAGATTTCTTCTCATCACTCTTCTGCTCTGCTTTCTTATCTTCAGTGATCGGCTCGGTGTTCTTCTTCTCCTTAGCAGAGACTTTAGTGACAACTTCTACTTCTGGCGCTTGACTCTTCATCCTTAGCGACTGTCTAAATTGTGCTGTCTCTAATTTCACAACCTTGGGTGGCGTCGTCATGGCGAACGCATGGCCAGTACGTTCTTTCTAAACTTCACTTCTATAGGTTCGGCCTGAGTCAGAATCCGCTTGGCTCAATACTCTGGGCGTGCAGTGGCTTCGAACTCTGGAAGTCACTGTACTCTGCAACTTAATTGGCTCTGCACAGGGGACACTTAGCACTGCCTTGCATAGCTCTCAAGATTTGGCAACTGTACCCTTCCTACTTGAAGGAGGTCTGCTTTTATGCCGAAGGCATACTACCGGACGCAACGGTCCTCCTGGGTCAACCCCGTTGGTCATCATAATTACTTGGACGAGACCCTACCCGTCATTCTGATCTGTCATAATTGCTGAGATCTGATCACGTGTCCCTCAAAGCATGCATATCCAGGCACCGGTGTCGTCAGAGATTTACCAAATCTGGAAAAATTTATTATACTGTTACCAAATCTACGGTAGGGGATACCGGTCATTTCTTCATTAACTACCTGTCAGACAGTGACTTGACTAGCCCACTGTCGGTTGCAAACTGGGTACGTGGCATGGGGAAGCATCGCACTGTGCGATGCAACTCCGCATCACATGCGCAAACAAACAGCGTTAAGAAATTTTATTATTTTATTATTTTTAGGTGTAGACTCATTCCCGGTGCGATGCCTCCTTTCAACTACACTGGACATCTGCACGGTTATAAACTGGTTTAAGCTAGGGTTGAGAGGCGAGGTGACTATCGCTATAGAGCTTAAGCCTACTGCCATTGATCCATGTGGGAAGAAGCTCCCCGTTCAACTGGCTAAGTTGAACGGCACCTCCCTCTGTAACTTGCTGTATCTGATATGGCCCCAGCCAATGTGTCTTGAACTTCCCTGGAAACTTAATGAACTTACTATCATAGAGGAGCACTAGGTCTCCGATCTGGAAAGTCTTGCTCTTAATGTGTCTGTCATGCCAAGCTTTTTCTCGTGCTTTCTGCACTTTCTGATGGAATCCGACGATGAATCGGTCTTCTTCTAAGGTGAGCAACTGTGCCAACCTTTCCTCGACGGTATCTGTGTCAGTCATCTCGGTAATCTGAGCGATTCTTAAGCTGGGAAGAATATACTCCATAGGCATAACAGCCTCCTATCCATATACCAAGTTGAAAGGTGTGTGTCCCGTAAGTTTCTTGCATGTGGTTATGTATGCCCATAATACAGCATTAACTCTGAGATCCCAGTCATTCCTTTGGTTATTGCAGATCTTAGTAAGAGCATTTTCTAGAATCTTATTGAAGGCCTCCACCGTACCATTAGCCTGTGGATGGTAGGGAGTGCTCTTATAGTGCTGAATCTGGAATTCTTCTGTCAATGTCTCAATAGTGCTGTTCAAGAAATGTGTGCCTTGATCACTCATCAAAATTACTGGGCATCCAAATCTACTGATGATATTTTCAAATAGGAACTGTGCAGCTGTAGCAGCATCACAATTTCTTACTGCTTTGGCCTCTGCCCATCTGGTGAGGTATTCTGTTCCGGTAATAATATATCTCGCTCCCGTGCGCTTCCCTGGTGGGTTGATAGGACCCACAAAATCTATAGCCCATTTGTCAAATGCACGCAACGTGACCTGCGGTCGCAGCGGCATTTCATCGCGTCGAGAGGGTTTTCCCACCCTCTGGCAGATATCACAGCATCTGCAAAAGTCCTTGGTGTCTTTATGCAATGTAGGCCACCATAATCCTGCCTCCAGGATTTTCTGCGCAGTCGGCTTTCCAGCGAAATGACCTCCTGCGGTTCCTGAATGTGCCTCTCTGAGAATAACGTCTTTTTCATGCGGCATTACACATCTGCGTAGCACTTCATCCGGGCCTAACTTGTATAGGTATCCTGCAATGAGGGTGAATTCTGCTGCCTTAACAACTAACTGTTTCTTTTGCTGCTTAGTAAACTCATCAGGTGCTACTCCTGTAGTGAGGAATTGAATAATGTCAGTATAGTAGTCATCTGCGATCTGGATAGAGAACAACGGTGCATCTGGTAAGTTGTCATCTAGGTTACTAGGCTCTTCCCCTGAGTCTATACGCGACAGATGATCTGGTCCAGCATTCAGTCTTCCTGGTTTCACAATGATTTCAAAATCATACTCCTGAAAGAGGAGTAACCATCTGCAGATTCTCCCCCCTAACACTGGCTTGTTGACTAGGTACTTCAATGCGGAATGGTCAGTAAACATTTTAAACGAGGCGCCCAATAGATAGTGCCTGAAATTCTGCAGCGCATATACCATAGCTAAGCCTTCTCTTTCTGTTGTGGTGTAGTTCTTTTCTGCTGTTGATAGCTTTCTGCTGGAGTATGCGATGGGATGGTCAAGATCCCCTTCTCCTGGCTGGGTCAGGACGACTCCTAATGCGATGCCGGATGCATCCACATGTACATGAAATGGCTTAGTCCAATCCCGAAATACTAGGATGGGTGCTGTAACCATCTTCTCCTTAAGTATATCGAGACTCTGCTGGCATTCCTCATTCCATAGGAATTTTACATCCTTCTTCAGAAATTTCTCCATTGGTGCTGTAATCTTTGTGTAACCCTTGATGAACTTTCTGTAGTACCTGGTATGACCAAGTACTGTCCTAAGTTGCTTGACTGAGTTGGGTGCTGGAAGATTTACAATGATGGTGATCTTCGCGGGATCTACCATCAAGCCTTGTCTGCAAACAATGTGACCCAACATGATACCAAATGGTGCACAGAATATACATTTTTTCAAGTTTAGAGAAATCTGGTACTGCCTACATTTCTCTAACATCAGTCTTAAGTCTCCTATATGCTTGTCAATTAGTCCAAATACAGTCCAATCATCAACATATACTTCCAAGAATTTATGAATGTATTCTTTAAATACAGCAACTACTACTCTAGAAAATATAGCTGGTGCATTCTTAAGACCAAAGGGCATTACCGTATACTGGAACGAGCCCCATTTTGTTGCAAAGGTGGTCTTAGATCGATCTTCTGGATGTATTCTGATCTGGTGGTAGCCTGAAAAGCCATCAGTGAAGGAGTAGACCTCCTATCCTCCCACGTTGTCTAATACCTCATCAGTGAACGGTGTCGGGAATGGATCATGAAGTGATGCATCGTTGAGTTTTCGCAGATCGACACAGATTCTGATGTCTCCTTTTGTTTTCTTTTCTTGGACGACCATGGGGCTAACCCATTCGCTTTCTTCTACAGGTTCAATGATGCCTGCTGCTAGCATCTTATCGATCTCGTCCTTGACTTTTTCTTTGTAACGCGGGTTTAATCGATATGGGCGCTGCTTAACTGGTCTAGCATCCTCTTTCAATGGTATCCTCATAACTCCCAGGTCTCCGACTATTCCCTTCATCTCCGTGAACTTGGTGGGAAATAGGTCCTGATAGTCATGTAACAAATCTGCAATCTGTTCGACTGTTTCATCGTTCCAATAGTCTCCAATAGAGGCAAACTTAGGTTCTGCATCTGTGCCAATATTGACCTTTTTAATCTTGATGGGCTCAGTGATTGCTGGAGTCTCTAGCTGTGGTCCTCCAACATCGTGGGTTCCTTATGACTCCGGAATGTTGGTGTTACGAGGGTCCTCCTCCCCCTCCTCTGGTTCTGATGTAAAATTATAGCATTGCAACGCCTCTTCTAGTTGGATAGTCCACTCAGGTTGGGCTGGCACTGAGATGGTGCAATCCTCGAAAATCTTTGTCTTGATTATGTCTAGGGCCTGAGCAACACTTGGATGTTCTGATTCAAACGCAAAGGTGAGCAGGAAAATATCTGTCATAAGTGACCATGTAATCGTCCCTTTGCGTAATTCAGTATCTGTGTACCAGTTCCTTGGAACTGTGTCCAATGTGTGAATGAATTTGTGTACCCATTCATCCTCTGGGATGTTCGACCATCTCTGTTCGCATGTCTGAATGTGTGCTCTAGGATCAGTTTCTCCTATGTACTTCTGCTGAGCATACTCTTTGTCGACCGAAAATCTGATCGCCATCAATATTTTAACATCATCCCATGATGCGATATTTTCTTTATGCGCGTACCACCATCTTGCGGGTGTGGCTCGTGCTGCAAGGTCCATCGCTGTGATTCTTTGTTCGTAAGGCATCTGTTGTTCATACTGCTCAAGGAAGTACTGGATATCTGTCAGTCCATTGTATGATGGAATCTCAGTGGTATCCGCCCCAATCCATCGCAGTGATTTACTCATAAACGCACATCTGCGAGCTGAGACTTCATAAAGTCTATTCTGCCAGTTTTCTAGGCCGACATCAGAATCCGATGCGCATGAGCTGTCGCATCGCCAACTAATGTTCCCTTCTGCGGTTGGGTTGATGTAGTCATTCTGGTTCGCAGTCATCTGGTAAAGGCTATCCATGTTATGTGCTTCCTCCTCTGCTCTTAAGGGTTCAATATACCTAAGACCTTGGTAAGGATCCAGCGGTGCGATGACCCGGATCTGCGCATCCTCAAAGGTCATTTGTCTTCTCTTTAGGTCAATGACAGCCTTGCTACCAATTTCCCAATCAATACTTAATAGTGCTGGATATGGTCGACTATCGCCAATGATTTCTATAACCTCAAAGTCAGCAAAAGTACGAACTCCGTCAATGTCAACTGGCACCTGTGGTAGTTGACCCAATGGTGATACTTGCTGCTGATTAGCTAATATCAGGTGGATAGGCGATAGGGCTAACTGAGGGCTACCCATCTGTTCCCATGTCTTCTTTGTTAGAACATTCACCTCTGATCCGAGATCTAAGACAACCTCATTCATTTCAAACTCACCAATCTGTGCTGTGAATTTCATCTCTCTTCCTGTCCTTGTGTGTCTTGTAATATTATGGACAGCGCAGTGTGCACTGCCTGAGAGAGAGGGTTGTTGACACTGATCTATCATGCGCTGTAGCTCATCGATAGATTTGTCATTTCTCAGGAGTTTCAAGCAGCTGTGCAGGAAGGATTATACACTTCCTGTCGATTCATCCTCATCGCATCTTCCCGATGTGGTAGCCTGCTGTGCCTGCTCAGGGCTATCGCCACAAGGTGTTTGCTGCGGTACGCCCCTAGACGGCGGTACCTGCGATCCTGGTTGTGTAGGTTCATCAAAGGAAGCCTTGGATTCATGAAATGTCTCTTTATTCTTCTGTAGGTCGAGTGCGGTTGCTTTACTAGGAGCTCTGCGTACCCACCCCTGACTTGTGTTCTTTCCGGCCTCCTGCGATGTGCCACTGGTGGAAGCACCGCTTCTAGTCACAATATTGACTCTTGGTTCTGGTTCTGCCTGCTCAGCAACGATAAGTTGGATGTTCTGATGTACCGCTGGCTTAGGGTCTCTGATCTTAGCTATTAGGATAGGACACTCTTCTATGGTATGGTCATAAGATTTGCAGTAATTACAAGTAGTAGTGGGGCTCTGAAAGTCCCTAGCGTAGTGTCTTACAACTCCACAATTATAACAAGTGATTGGCCCACGACCTTGGCCAAAACCTCCTCCTCGGCCAAAGCCTTCTCCACGTGCGAAGCCTCCTCCTCGGCCTCGTCCTCTGAATCCTCCTGCGCGGCCTCCGTAATCCTGATCCGGCTGTGGTCCTGTTGCTGGGCCCTGTGTGTCTGCTTGGACTCTGTACACATCATGTTTTCTCTCTGACATGAGATCATAAGCTCAGCAGTCCTGTTGATCATGCCCGACAGATTTACAGAAGATACAATATAGGTTCTTAGGTGTTTGTACATACTTCTAAAGCAAAGGGCATTGCTGAGGTGGATGTCCTTGTGTTTTACATATTTCACACCATGGCCCCTGTGTTCTTGGTAAGGGGTTAGGAGCCCCTGATGCTAAATATTCTGCGAAGACTGGACAGTTGTCTTTGGTATGATCCTGTGCTCTACACTTTATGCACCATATGTCTTGCATAGCCTCTTTCCCTTTCTTAAGTTCGTGTATCTGTAACGTGAGGTTGGCCAACTGGTTCTGTAGGGTTGCCATGCCTGTGGTAGTTTCTGCTAGAGGTGAAGCCTCCAGTTTCATTGCCATCTCCAGCGCTTCATCTTGAGTAGTGAGTTTCTGCTGCATTAGTGGCATTCTAATATGAGGGAGCAGCGCTGCAATAAACCATTCCTTATGCTGCTCCAGCGCAAACTCAAAACTTACTTGGTCTATAAGAGCTTTGAATTTCTGGTCAAAGTCCCATACTGACTCTGATGGTAGCTGCTTAATATCCTTGAGCTCTGTTATACACTGAGATTCAGACTTAGGTTTTTTAAACTCTTTGATCATGGCGTTCTTAACCTGGGCGAGTGTCTTGGGTAATGTAGTATACTTTATGTACCATGTCAAGGCTCTGTCTTTGAGTGTGGTGACCAACTGTACAAGTTTAAGGTTATCATCATTGATTGTTTTAATGGTCCACATGGCTTCACATAGAAACCAATGCTGTTTCGGGTCTTCTGCTCCTGTACCTTTAAAAATAGGTAGCTTCATGTCGTCTCCCATTCTATTTCTCTGTGGTGGGTTTTGATTGGCTGGGATACTACCACTCAGCGATGTAGGTGAAGGTGCTGTAGCGGGAGTAGGTACTGGCTGTGAGCTACTAGACGGAGTACCTACGGGGTTATTCTGAGTCCCTGTCTGTTTCTGTGGGGTATAGGGGTGGTAAGGGATACCCCCCTCTGGTTCATCTGTGGTACTAGGACTCTGTTGTCTAATACTGGCTGAACTGTCTTCAAATACAGGAGAACTAAATGCTACTTTATACTACTTTCCACTCCGGGTTCGTCCAATGTCATCAACATCACTTTCAAACTCTTGTGACATTACTATCTTTACTTATTCATCTGAGACTAGATCCATTGTTCCTTTTTCATATAGCAGCATCTTAAGGGACAAGTTTAGAGATCTTAGGTACTTACCACGATATCCTCTGAAGAAGTATCGTTCAGCTACGCTGAAGCTCTTTCTCTGGTCAACTGCAAATTCTGTAGCAAAGCCTTCTAGCACACTTGTCAGCCAAAAGTCTACTGCTCTCGTAATCGGATTGTCGAGGTTCTGTACGGTCTGAATCAGCTCCGGTGTCCAGACAATGTGTCTTTTCTTCTTGAATGTCTTCTCATCTGTCAACTTGGATAACCAGTCGAAAAGATCGTTTCCATAAGTTGCAAAGAATATAGCGTGTATGTCTGAAGCGATATGCTTTTCTAACTAGGCTTCTGTGCTTAGTCTCGGACTCCGATTCTCTTTCTTGTCGAACTCCCTTAAGTCTGAATCCAGCCACTGGTGAAACTCTTCTCTGGTAGGATGCCAACAGAACATTAACTCCCAGTCGTTTAAACCGGCAACGGAACCATTTGTTGATTGCATGGGCAGACCCGGGTTTACTATAATCAACCAACAACACCCCTAACTCACTGGCCCTTTCGGCGACAGACCGCAAGGCGTCCTGAAGTCTCACCCGAAGTGAATCTAATGGGTTGGCCAAGGACTCAAGCGTCTTGGACTAGGTTCTGTGGTAGTCCTACTGGTGGCTCGCAGCTCTTCTAGCTGCAAAATCTTCCTTTGTGTCTGAGCGTCGTGCAACCTCTTTCTTGCGCCGCGCAATCCCGTCGACGCGTGGCTCTTCTAGCTGCAGCGTCTCTACCCCTGCACGCGTCGCGCAGGTTCTTCTCTCGTCGCACGACTTATTCCTTCTCACGATAGTCCCAATCTCACCGCATCGCCGCGCACCGTGCAACATGAAACTCCTGTTCAACGCTAAGTCCTCAACCCCCGGAGTCGTGCACCGCAGCTCCTCTGCCGGTGCGGTACCGCCTTCTTGTGATACCATCCAACCGCGGTTTAGCGCACTTAGCATTGCTCGTGTCGACACGCAAGACCTGATACCTAGACTGTCTTACCGTGATTAATTAACTATCTAAGGCAAGCATAAGTAACCCTTATACGACGTGCCAAGGATTTCAACTTAAATATATATTTCTGCAGTGCTGTAACCAAACAACTCATTCATACATCAACTGTAAGCAAATTGCATAACATAATCAGATAGATGCAGCAAATAAGCACAATATGCAAATCAATCACAGAACACGGGATTTTAACGTGGTTTGCCCCCAGGATGGGAGTTACGTCCACAAAACTGTGCTTCTCTATTATAGCTTAAGGGAAGGCAAACACAGTTCTGCTGCGCCTCAAATGCAGCTCAAGATCTTCTCTCTTAGATATTTCTTCTCTACCTTTATGTTGTCTCTCTTACAACATACTCTTCCCTCTCAGTCGATCCCCGCGGATCGTTACATGCATGCTCTACAAGCCGGCTACTGGTTTTAGTAAGATTGCTACCGCTAGAACCAGAACCAGAGCTCGGCTTTTACAACAGCCTACTTATCCTTATTACCTATTTCAATCACGACTGTCTCTCTATCTAACCAACTGGCTAACTGATTGATTAGCTAACCCTTTACAATACAAAATACATTCTTATATAGGCAGCCCGAAGGTCGTGCCATTACAACACTATGGGCCTGTCCCAACAGTAACCCAAACCCTAATTAGTGACAGTCGGTCCTCTCTGTCCTTGAGGTAGCCGCTTCCTGTCACACCACAGCTCTCTGCAGTATTCCATGCTTCCCAGCACTGATCATGGGTACTATGCACCGCTTCACTCTTCTGTCCTTCGTCTTCAATGCTTGAGCCTCGTTGCTCCTTATTCTTTATGAGGGTCGCTGAGCCCTCCCGTCTTCCGCCACTGCCTTCAATGTAGTGGGTGAGCTCTCCCTTCTCGGCCGCTCAGGTACCGTTGCCTTTCTTTGACTTTCGTATCTCAAAAAGTCATGGTTTCCGGCTCTTCTCTGTAGCTGGAACCGTGCTACGGCGTCGTAGCTCCGTCTTATCCTCTTTCCGCCAAAACTAGCAGCTTCTTCTGTAGCTGCGGGACCCTGCTCCAACAAGAGGGTTTCCTGAAGTTGAGGCCGGATGTTACAAAGCTGTTGGACAGAATTTGTTTGGTCATCTGTCGCTTGTTCAGTCGGAGGTGGGTGTGAAACAGAAACAGGCTCGCCGGACTATTAAGAAACTTGAAAAACCGGTTCTGATGATTGTAGGGGAGGATGTTGGGTTAAATGAGATTGTATTGACAAATGCCATGACCATGGTTGGGCAGTTCGGTGGGCGTAAATACAACTCTTAAGGGTTAAATTTTTGGGCTTCTGAGTCTTGGAAAGACGTTATTAGTCGAATGCCTGCGGTTTACCTGCTTCCAAGAGGATGGATCGCCTTCAAATTTTTCTCTGAGGAAGATGCAGCTATGGTTTTGGATGGTGTCTGGCGGTGGGATAAGACAGGCTTGTTAATCAAACAGTGGATGCCTTTATTTGATCTAAGAATCGAAAGGTATGATCAAGTGCCCATTTGGGTTAAACTTCCCAATCTCCCGTTTGAATTCTGGTCTGTAGATTTTTTTAAACTAGTTGGTAATACGTTGGGCACACACCTGGAAACCAATTTGTCTTTCTTGAAGTCTGGGGTATGCTGTCTGGGTAGGGTTTTGGTGTTGCTTGATTTTCGAAATGGTCTTCCTGTTGATTTAGTGATTAAAAGGGGTAGTTCTGAGTTTAGTCAGCCCTTGGATTATTTGGGAGTCCCTTTTAGGTGTAATAGGTGCCATATTTTTGGTCATTTGATGGTTGAATGTTCGTTACCATTTAGTAAAAAACCCTATTCTGGTTTTTCCCATAATACCAAATCGTTTTGGTGTGTTAAGAATGGAGGGCACAAACTAGGGGATAAGTTGGTTTTTGATAAATCTGATGGTTTGGAGGATTTGAACCTTTCTCCCAAGGCTTTAAGTGATGGTGCGGTTTTAGGGTCTCAACTTGTTTCTTTGATGTAGGGTTAAACCTTTGTGTATTGCTTTGTTATCTGAGTTTGAAGGTCCGGTGCGGGACAAGACTTTTGAGGGTTTTGTTGTGGGTAATCCTTCTTCGTGCAACTCGGTCCTGTCTGATTTTTCTCTGAGGGATCTAGGTTTTGTTTCTCCTCTCAAGGGCTTTCCTATAGTCAGCAAGGGATATTTCCTTTGGTCATGCTCGAAGGTTACCAAAGATGGAGGGTATGGTACAGAAAGTGACCTTTCTGAGACACATCTCTCTGTTCAGGGTAGTGTTGGTCGTTTGTCGACTGTAATTTCTGAAGTGAATTATGCTTCTGGGGCACTTAGAGCGGTGTATGCCCATTCAGAGTTTCCCTTATGATTGTGATGTGTTTGGGTACACAGGGTACTCCCAAAAGACCGAACACCTAGAGAAACCGCTTCACACAAAATGATCACAGATCAATACACCGATGTTTGTCACATGGTTAAAACCCTCGAGAGGGAAACGGTCCATGACCCCAGCCAAATAGCTACTTGGAGCAATTTATTATGCAAAAGAAAGAAAGTTACATGAGCTTCTCATAATCGATCAACTAGCCAAGGACCCTCCATGCTCTTTAAATAGAGATCATGGACCAATCGGGTGTTAAGCCATGGATCAATGGTAGGTATGATCTAAGAGAAGTTTAATTGTCAGATCACTTTATGTCTAGAGCATATCGTGACTGTTGGATTAGAATATTTACAAATGCATACTAATGCATACTAAAGAAACACACTTTACCTAACGGATATATTACACAAGTTGATCTTAACTAACTCCTTAGTGTCTAAATATCCTAACATCTTCCCTTAAGAACAACTTGGGATAGGATTGAAAGATTTACAAAAGTGACACTATTAGGAGAAGGAAGGAGGAATTAGAGCCTATCCCCCCTTAAGGATACATTCCTGAACTCCTAACATAGATCAAAGTTTAGAAAACTTCGCTTCTGTAAGAGACTTGGTGAAGATGTTTGCAACTTGATCATCTGTAGGGCAATAGAGCATTTCAAGAACATGATCATGAACAAGATTTCTGATGAAGTGCATGTGTAGCTCAATGTGTTTGCTGCATTGATGTAGAACTGGATCTTTGGCAAGCATGATAGCACTTTTATTGTCACACCAAAGTGGAGTAGGTTGTTGTTGCTCGAATCCAAACTCTGAAAGGATCTGTCGAAGCCATAAAGCTTCCTGACTGGCATTAACTGCAGCTCGATTTTCTGCTTCTACTGAAGAAAGAGAAAGAGCTTGTTGTTTCTTACAAGTCCAAGTGATAGGTCCAGATCCTATACTGAAAACATAACCTGCAGTAATATTTCGATCATCAGGATTGCCCCCAATCTGAATTAGTGAAACCAACCAACAAAGGTTCCGCCCCTGTACTGTAATGAATCCCAAACTGAATTGTACCTCGAATATATCGAAGTATTCTTTTTGCTATTTTTCAGTGACTTTCATGAGGAGTTTGCATATAACGGGAAACATAAGCAATGAAAAAGGAAAGGTCAGGACGGGAATGAGTCAGGTATAAAAGACTACCAACAAGCTAATGATACAAGGTGGCATCTACTTCAGGGGAAGTAAAAGTGGCAGAAAGTTTGGCTCCAGATTGGAAGGGAGAAGGGGCTGGTTTACAATCTTCCATGTGGAAGCGATGAAGCAGCTCACAAACATACTTAGAATGGGAAAGAAAGATTCCTTCTTTGGTTTGCAAGACTTGGAGACCAAGAAAATAATGCAAATGTCTTAAGTCTGACATTTCAAAATTTTGCTTAAGACTGGATTTTTCATGGCTTATAAGTTTAGGGTCACTACCAGTAAGGATAAGATCATCAACATAAAGAACAAGTATGATGAGATGGTTTCCTACTTTCTTGGTATAAACATTGGGGTCAGAATGGCATCTAGAAAAACCAGTGTCAAGGAGAAAGCTATCCATTTTGGCATACCAAGCTCTAGGAGCTTGCTTAAGGCCATATAAGGATTTCTTAAGGAGACAAACAAGGCTAGAGTTATCTTGAACATATCCAGGAGGTTGTTCCATGTAAATTTCCTCCTATAAATCACCATGTAAAAAGGCAGACTTGACATCCATTTAATGGACTTCCCAGTTATGTAAGGCTGCAAGGGAAAGAACAAGGCGGATGGAATTCATTTTTGAGACAGGAGCAAAGGTTTCATTGTAGTCAATCCCTTCAACTTGGGAAAAACCTTTGGCAACTAACCTTGCCTTAAGTCTTTCAACACTTCCATCTGATGCATACTTAGTTCTGTAGACCCATTTACATCTGACAAGTTTTCTTTCTTTTGGAAGAGGAACAAGATCCCAAGTATCATTTGTCATTAAGGAATGATATTCTTCATCCATAGCTGCATCCCAATCTAGATTTCCTAAAGCTTCTACAAAAGTTTCTAGATCATGATTCTCGAAAACTTGAGCCAAAAGAGAAGAGGCTCACTGAAACTGAGAACGTGTTCGACATTGATCTCTAGGATCACCGACAAGATCACTAGCTGCTTCACATGTTGAATGGACCCATCGAGGAAGCATTGGTGCTGGTGCAATTGGAGGAACATGAGTAGGTGGAGGTGGATTTTCATCCTCACTGTCATCATCAGAAACTGGAGTTGGAAACCTGTGAAGGAAGTTGGAAGAAGAAGAAGAAGAAGAAGGCACAATCACTGAATTAGGCTTGCAGGCCAAAGATGGCACACCCGCCAAGTTAGGCTCGCAGGCTAAGAGATTTTCATCAAATTTAGCATATCTTCTAATGATTATATAATGTGAATGGGGCTGAAGAAGTCTATAAACTTTTACATCTTTAGAATATCCAACAAATATGCACTTTTCACTTTTAGTCTGCAATGCTTTCCGTTTTTCATCCGGAATGTGAGCCCATGCTTCACAACCAAACACACGAAAGTGACTTATATCTGGTTTAATTTTACTCCATGCTTCTTCTGGTGTTATATCTTGTAAAACTTTAGTGGGTGTGCGATTAACTATGTAATTTGCACAATTTATGGCCTTAGCCCAATATTGAAGACTTAGTCCCTTAGATTGGATCATACAATTAGCCATTTCTTTTAAAGTGCGGTTCTTCCGTTCAGCTACACCATTTTGTTGTGGTGTATATGGAATAGTGTGTTGTTGTTAGATTCCTTGTTCAGTACAGAAAGTAGTGAACTTGTTGTTAACATATTCTCCTCCATTGTTAGATCTTAACTTAGTAATTTGATGACCAGATTGTTTTTCAACAAGGGCCTTGTAGGCTAAGAACATGTTAAATACTTTGGTCTTAAGTTTTAGGAAGTAAATGCAAGTGCGTCTGGAGTAGTCATCAATGAAAGTTAAGAAATATTTGAAACCAGAAAAGGATGCAGATGGAAGAGGGCCACACAAGTCACTATGCACAAGCTCCAAGGGAACAGAGGCATGCCAAGAGGCACGTTTGTCAAAACTGTTCTGATAATGTTTTTCGAGTACACAACCAGAACAAACACCATCCTTTCAAGATACCATCAGAAGACCAGTCACCATATTGTCTTTACACAGTTGTTGCAATGAGTGACAATTTAAGTGACCAAATCGCTCATGCCAAAGTTTGCTCAAGTTATCACTATGAGCAACAAAAACTGAAGAAAAAGGTGACGACCCAAAGTTGTTAAATTTGTACAACCTGGTAATATTATCAACAGTTCTAGTAGTAAGGACATTTTGAGGATTTTTAAAATCCTTGATTACAACTTGATGATGTGTAAATGTCACAGTTTTGCCTTCACCTGAAAGATTAATTTGATAGAATGATAACAAATTGCAGGGAAATTCTTGGAACCCGTAGTACATCACTGAAATGACCATTTTTTACTGGAAATGTTCCAGATCCTACAACACTTAGAGATCTATCATCACCAACAAATATTTGTTTGGTGTTACATTCATGCATAGTAGAAAAGATGGCTTGATCCTTATCCATATGATAAGATGCTCCAGAATCAATGAGCCATTCAATTGAAGTAGAAGAAGAAGATGCAGTATAAGAGTAACCAAAGGCACAAAGTGCATGTCCATGAGAGGTAGATTCTGAAGATGAATCTAGGCTGATGTGGTGCTTCTTTATTGCTGCTTCCAAGGTTGCCATCTTCTTGAAACTCTTAGATTCATCATGATTATCTTTCCCACAAAAATTGCAATGACGCTCAGTCTTCTTTCCTTTTGGCTTGGATCCTTTGTCATTTTTTAAAGGAGTTGACTAAGAGGGTTTGGGACCCTTCTTGTTTGGCTTATTATTGTGAAATTTTTGTTTCTTGGGAGGCTTGGACTTTTCTTTATGTTGGGACAATAAGGCTTTCCCAGATGTATCTGCATTGTTTATTATTCCAAGATGAATGAGCTTATCTTGCTCTCTAATTAAGGAATCAAAAAAGGATTCAAGACTAGGCTCTTTATAGCTAGTTGTACTCAAGGATTCTTTCATAGAGTAGAATGTAGATACAAAAATAGAATATACAGGTCCAAGTTTGGAAAGAATATGATAAATACATTGTTTGTTTTCTTTCTTAATCTTGCATTCTGCACATAAGAGTCTAAGAGTTTTATACTTAGATAAATAGTCTTTAATGCATGAAAAATCATTTGGATTCAAGGAAATCAACTCATTCTCAAGTTGATGACCCCGAATTTCATTTTGTTTACCAAACACAGATTCCAAAATTTTCCAAGCTTTATCAGGTTCATCAATTCCAGATATGTGGAATCGCAAATCAGTAGAGATTGACATCCCAATAAATCCACGAGATTCATCACATATATTTTCCCATTTAATTTTCTTCTCATCATCAGTGGGTTCTGTTTCTTTCTTGAGGTTATCCTGAAAAGTCCCCTACTTCGCAGGACATTCTCCATACGAGATTTCCATGAGAAATGGTTAGAACTTGTAAGTATAATATCACAAGGGGTGGACATACTGTAAAATAATGACTGAAAGAATAGAAACTAACTATCTGGATGCAAAGATCTCGAACAAATTTGTGGTTTAAAAAAAAAACGGCATCGAAAACTGATTCTGGATGATGAAGTTATGCTTGATAAAAAAAAATGTTGAAGATGTCACCAATAGTGACGTGGCAGATATTAACTTGACCAACTAAAAAAAAGGAACCCCTCTCTTCCCAAGATCAATCTTTGACAATCACTTTACAATAAATTTGCTTTTAAGTGAATCACTTTTGTAGAATAAGTGATGTTCACTTTTACAATAATGTTACTTTAAATAGTGCGACAATAAATTAAAAGACTTAAGTGACTCATTTTTTATTTTATTTTATTTAAGTGAGATGCACTTATACAATAAAGTAACTTGAAAATAGAAATTGCATGCACTAAAATGTAGCTTAATAAGACTTGAATTCAAGACCTATTAAGGAATAAAACAACTTTGCACCAAGTGAGCTAAGTTTAAAAGGTACATAAAAGAATGGAAAGAAGAAGGTTTTTTTTTTTTTAACTCTTCTCTCTCGTTCTCCGTGCTTGCCTTTTTTTCCTGCAAATCACAAAAAAAATGAAAAACAAAAACAAAAAACTTTTTCCACACAATGGGGTTAGATCCTGGTTAGCTTACTCGGAAAGTCTACGTTTTCAAGTTTTCTCGCTATTTCTGATTTACCATGATCACACAAGGTGCACGGCAAAGAGCATACGTAGCTAAGAAGATAAGTAAAAACTTTCCCTTTCTATTTCTGATTCGTCGCGATCGCACAAGGTGCACGACAAAGAGCATACGCAGTTAGGGAAGGAAACAGTCTGAGACTAAAAGAATAAAGATCTAATAATAAAACTGAAAAAATATGGGAGATTTAAAAAAAATTAAACAAATCCGTCACTGTAACATTATACCTTCAGATTTGTCGAAATGGGTGTTTTTGGATCAAACGGAAATGGTTTTCGGTGAAACAAAAACTATTTCCCAATGGAAACGACGCTCCAGACGCAATGGAATAGCTCCCATAGGCCACAAATGCACAGAAAATATAGAACTAGAAACCCTTTCAAATTTTTGGCAACACCGGTTCCAGATCTTGATCAAAATCGAAAGCGGCTCTTCATAAATGCTCTAATACAATGTTTGGGTACACAGGGTACTCATAAAAGACCGAACACCTAAAGCAACCACTTCACACAAGAAGATCATAGATCAGTACATCGATGTTTGTCACGTGGTTAAAACCCTTGAGAGGGAAATAGTCTACGGCCCCAGCCAAATATCTGCTTGGAGCAATTTATTATGCAAAAGAAAGAAAGTTACATGAGATTTTCATAATTGATCAACTAGCCAAGGACCCTCCATGCTCTTTAAATAGAGATCATGGACCAATTGGGTGTTAAGCCACGAATCAATGGTAGGTATGATCTAAGAGAAGTTGAACCGTCTGATCACTTTATGTCTAGAGCATATCATGACCGTCGCATTAGAATATATACAAATGCATACTAAAGAAACACACTTTACCTAACAGATATATTACACACATTGATCTTAACTAACTCATAAGTGTCTAAATATCCTAACATCATGACCCTCAATTGTAGGGGTTTGGCTAGTTTACCTAAAACACTAGCTGTGTGAAGGTTGATTGATGAGCAATTTTTAGATGTTATTTTCTTGCAAGAAACTATGTGTGATGGGATTATTTTGGTGGGGGAGTTGGAATTAATGTTAAAAGATTGGAAGTTTGTGTTAGTGGATGCCAAGGGCAGATTTAGGTGTTTACTTTTGGGGTGGAGGACTCATAATTTTCATTTACTCAATGCATGGGCTTTGTGTTCTGGCCTGTGTGTTGTTCTGTATTCTATTGAGCTTCAGAGGGAGTTATGTTTTGTAAATCTTTATGGGCCTTATATGGATATGGAAGTTTTCTAGTATAACTTGTTGGAAATGGAATGTTTTAGATGCCCAAAACTGATTTTTGGTGGGGATCTGAATTTCTTCTTGGGATATTCTGAAATTTGGGGAGTTAAAGCTCGAGTGGATGTATTAATTGATTTCTTCATTAATCATTTGGAAGGACTTGGTCTAGTGGATATAGTTCCTATGGTTTCACTTCCAACTTGGTCTAATCGTCGAGTTGGGCCCGAGAGCATCTATAAAAGATTGGATTGGTTACTCATTTCGGCCGATCTTTTGGACAATGATTTTCTTTTTAAACAGTGGATTGGGTGTGGAGGAGATTCTGACCATCAACCTGTTTATTTACAAATTCTGAGTGGTGATCTTAAGGCCCGCTATCCCTTCAAGTTTAATGCCTGTTGGTTAGCCAATGATGAGCTGGTATCTTTATTAAAAGTATGCTAGGTAGTATATGAGGCCTGTTCAGAGGTATCCCCTGCATATTAGTTTGTTGTGAACCTTAAACTGTTAAAAAGGTGTCTATTTCCTGGTCAGTGAAGAAAAAAGCTCAGGACATTAAGGATTTAGTTGATATTGAATCTGCTATGAAGGAGAGTCTTAATATGATGGGTTTTGGTTTTAATATGGAAGAGGATAAATTTTCTTTGGTTGAGCCACAAACCTGAAAGAGAACTATTTTATGTGATCGAGAAAAGGAGCCTAAACAGAAAAGTAAGGCATTATGGATGTATGTGGAGATGATAACACACCTTTTTTCCATAAATTTGCTGCTTATAGGAAAAATCTAAACTCTATTTGGAAAATTGAAGATGATAATGGTAATTTGGTTGAAGGTTTTGCGGACATTGTTGGGGCAGGGGTGCATCATTTTGAGTCTCTGTTTTAGGAAGAAGCAGATCTACATCTTCCTGAAATTGTTTAGAGTGCTGGTTATTTTCCTACATCTATCTCTGTGGATGATAATAATGATCTTATGAAATCCATTACTCTGCAAGAAATTCAGTTTATCCTATCCATTAGTAAAAATGATAAGATCCTGGGGTCGGACGAGATACCTGTAGAGGTTTATAGATGTCTTTTTGATGTTCTGGGTGAGGATCTCCTGCAAGTTATTAAGTTTTCTCGGATAAGTGGTAAAATTCCTGCGGTATTCAATTCTACTTTTATAGCTTTGATTCCTAAGAATGACCATCCCATTTCTTTTGAGTATTTTAGGCCTATTTCCTTGTGCAATTATATTTACAAGATTTTGGGTAAGATCATCTCTATTCAGACTAGAAAGGTTCTAGGTAGATGTATATCTAGAGAACAGTTTGGCTTCTTGCCAGGTAGACAGATTCATGATGTTTTTGGGGTCATTCAGGAAGGAATGCATACCATTCACAGTAAAGGATTAAAGTCTGTGATGATAAAAATAGATTTATTAAAAGCATATGATCGAGTCAGTTGAACCTATTTGCAGGTCATTCTCTCGAAAATGGGTTTTGCAGGGAATTTCATTTCTTGGGTAATGAGTAGTATTTCTTCTGTTTCTTTTGCATTACTCATCAATGGAGTTGCATCAACTTTTTTCAAATCTGGAAGGGGACATAGGCAAGATTGTCCCTTGGCACCATTACCATTTCTTATTGTTGTTGAAGGTCTAGGTAGGGCTCTTCTTTTTGCCAAAGACTATGGGATTTATCATGGTATTTCATTTGGTAATGATATTGCCTTAACTCATGTCCTGTTTGTGGATGACATTGTTATGGTTAATGATGGCTCTGAGAAATCTCTCTCTACTTTGTATGAGATATTAATGATCTTCTGTAAGGCATCAGGGATGAAGATCAATGATGATAAATCTTCTTTATATTCTTCTTGTTTAGAAGAATTAGAGGTTATTACTTTACAGAATATATTTTCATTTTCTGTTGACAAACTTGAGAATGGCATGAAGTACCTTGGGTTTTATCTTAAACCTTGCAGATATATATTGAAGGATTGGGACTGGTTGATCGTTAAAGTGGAAAAAAGGATTAAGAATTGGAGCTTCCGTTGGCTATCCAAGGGAGGTAAGTTGATTCTGATTAAAGCTATCCTTGAGGCCATTCCGGTCTACTGGATGCATTTCTAGATACCGGTGGGGATTATTGAGAAGATTAGGAATATATGTTTCAAATTTGTATCGTCTAGAAATAAGAATTCTTTTGGTTTACCGTGGACATCCTGGAAGTCTTTGGCAAGTCCAAATTTTATGGGGGGTTGGGGACTAAAAATGCCTGCTATTTTTGCAAAATCCCTTGTAGCTAAGAATGTATGGAATATCATACATGGATCAGGTCTTTGGGTAAAAATAGCTGTTCAGAAATATATTCATCCATTGACCATTTTGGAATGGATTAGATCTCCTGTTAAAAAAAAAAGATGTATGTCACTATGCTGGAAAGCTGTTTTTTGGGCCTTTGATATAATTGGAAATTTTCTGGTATGGAATATTGGGAATGGTGCTGTTGTTCATCTTGGGGTGGATCCTTGGGTGGGTTGTAAATGGAGACACATCTTGCCTCCTTATGTGATTGAAAAATTACATTTGGCTGGGATTTTTTTCTTAAAAGATATTGGAATACCTGGTATGACTTATTTGAGGATTCAACAGTGGTTAACAACAGAATCTATTGGTTTTGTTGATCCTCAAGAGATAGCAGTGTGGGATGGATATATAACTATTCTTAAAGCTAGTCATGTGAGGATATCAAATGAAGATGATGTTTTGGTATGGAACTTATCTAAATGTAGTCATTATTCACCAAAAGATGGTTATGCACAGTTAATGATGGACAGGGAGGTGGAATATTCTTGGTGGGGGAGGGTTCTATGGAAACTCAAGTGTCCACTCAAGACCAAATTTTTCTGTTGGTTTATATTATCAGATAAAGCTTTGACATGGGATGTGCTTGTTAAGAAAGGTAGAGAAGGACCTGGTAGATGCTTTTTGTGCAAAATGGATGTTGAAACCAATTTTCATCTTGGGGTGGATTGCTCCTTTACTCAGAGTGTTTGGTTAATCATTGAGGAAAAATTCAAATTCAATAATCTTTGGAGTGGGGAATCTATGTCAGAATGTTTGAAATTATGGTGTTTAAACTTGAAGGTTGCTCATATTAAATCTTTACCTGTTATTGTCTTATGGTTCATATGGAAAGCCAGGAATCTGTCTTGTTTTGAAGATCTAAATTTGACACTAGCTTAGGTTTCAAGTTTTAGTCTTGGTATGATGATGTCTCTCCCACAGAAGAATGCTGTGGTAAAAATAAGATCTATTTTTGTGGAAGTTATTGACAAATCCTTTGCATGGGGTTTTTTTAACGGTTCTGTAGTTGGGGTTCCTAAAATTTGTGGAGTTGGGGGCATGTTGTATATCATGGATGAGCATTATTTATCTTTTAAAGCAGGTTTAGGTTTGGGTACTAATAATTATGCAGAACTTTGTGCTTTAAAGCTACTTCTCTTTCTGGCTAGGAGGAACTATTTGGCTAAAATTCAGATTTTTGGTGATTCTCATTTAGTTGTTAACTGGGCATCTGGTAAGTTCAAATTAATGAATTTAGATTTATCCATGATTCTATAGGAAGTGAATAGACTTACTGATTGTTTTGATTATGTGGTGCTCAAACATATATATAGGGAAATAAATACTTATGCAGATGTTTTGGCAAAAGCTGGAGGGATGATTCTGGAGGGCTATTGGTCCATAAAGGAGTATCATGCAGATGAAGTTGTGGAAACCTTTCAAATTTTTTGGTCAATAATTTGGGACTGCTGAGTCCAATATGCTGAATGAAGATCTTTTTGTTGCTATTATGAGGAAGTACTTGGAAATCTTTTTAGTTTTTGAAATTTGGGACTGATGAGTCCACTATGTAGAATGTAGATCTATTTTTTGTTTTGAGGAAGAACATTTTTCCTTTTGGGTTTTTTGATAAACTTTAATGTCGTTGATTACTAGATCAACTGATTGGGTTTACTTAATGTTGAAAACATTATGAGAATGTATAACTGTTTAGCTTTGAGAAGGTGTTTGATCCTTTATGTTCGATTTGTTATGATCTCTGATCATTGGAGCATCAGTGCTTTTGACTGAATTACTAGCTATAAGGTTGGGGTTTTTTGTGTAAATGGAATTTAGAGCCATTTGTAAAATGTGAATATAAATATTTACAAATTTTTTCCATGGACAAAAAAAGTTTATCTTGTTCATATACATTATTAGATCTATTTATTCGTCCACCCCCCCAAAAACCAAAAGGCCCAAACCCACCAAGCGCTACAGTGACCGACCTAGCTCCCAACTCCATTCTCCACCTGAATATATATGCCCTGCCCCCGTATCCATAATATAATTATAAGAGCGTAAGAGCGCATGTTTCGTTCCCCGACCTAGGAATCCCCCCATTTTCCACTCCATGCCTCAACTTCAATATGCATGGCTCCTTTTTGACAAGTGGCACTCCAGAAGCCATTTTACCACCACTTGGTAACTTGACCCTATGCCTTGGAAACTTTAAGACATAACATGGAAATTAGGACTTTTACTTAAGAATATTTTGATTTCTTTTTGGCCTTCCCCCTTACCTTTCCCTCTCATGGAGTCTTAGCCCCCCTAAATATCTATAAATATCTATAGTTGCCTTAGTGGTTTCCTTGTATTATCGGGTAGGTAAGGATGGGTCTTTTAGGGCACTTGTTCCTCCTTGTGGGTTCGTTACTCAAAGAGTAGCTTAAAGGCCCGAGGTAGCTCGAGGGTTCGGATATACTTAGTGATGGTCATGCTTGTAATGAGGGAGATGCCTACTTTTAAATAGAATAGGATGTAATTCCTTTGATTTTGACTCTATAAGAATATTACAACCCCAAACTTTACACATCCACATAAAATAACAAACCATTATATTATATTTTTATGATTTTTTTTTATATTTTTTTAAAACAATCTTTTACATTTTTTTCATAATCAAAATTAATCTGCAAAACATATTATCTCTATTTTTTTCAATTAACCATTATGAAAATAAATTATTGTTTTATTTCTACTTTTAAATAAACAATCTATTTATAACTAAAAATGTATTTTTATAAACTATATATAATTTTATTGATCGAACAAATTATTATTTTATTATTATTATTTTACTTTTATTTTTACGTCGATAGTTACCCGGATGGACATTTATATCTTAGAATTTTGGGGTGGGCTACCATCTATGCTTTTTCATCAATGGACGAGAATGAGACAAGTGCAATGTCCATATTGATTCTATGGGCGTCGTTCAAAATTCATTTTAACAATTTCAAAAACAATTAAATTTTTTTAGCTTAGTTAACTTGTGATAAGTACAATTTGTGATAGTTGGAAAAATTAAACTTCAACTTCAACCATGTACTATAAAACACCAATAATAATGATACAACTATTTGATTGTTTAATAGATATAACTATTAGCTTAACTCCAATGATGATACAACTTTAGCTTAACTCTGATTATTCTACAACTATTATTCCAACTTCAACTCTATTCACAGTAATATTGGATAACTATTAGATTAAATCCAATTGTGATACAACTATTATATTAAATTTAGATGAATGTGGTAATACAAAACTATTAGATGAATGTTTAGTTGTACTCCAATGACTCCATCTCATAGCCTACGAAATCGACCTTCATTGCAGTGAAACCTTGTATTGCCCAATAATTTTTCCATTTGGTAGCGTAGCATCATGAGAACAATCAATTAGGTAATGTGCTTAGAGAGTGATAGGCTCAGTACAATCTATAAATATGAATTAGAAGGGACGAGGGTTCTCAAGAGTTTTTGTTTCGATCAAGATTGGATCAGTCGATGAATCCAAAACTTCCATTAAATTATATATTAGTAATTTATTATATATCTATGTATTAGTAGTTTATTATTGATCTCTGTATTAGTAATACATTATAGATCTATGTATTAGTAATGTTGGGAAACATGTACACCCTTTTTTTTAAAGAAAAACACATTATATATATATGGACGTATTCCAAACATATTTATCTTATTTACATGGCTATTGTTAATTTTTTAAATAATCTTCTATGATAACTAATAATTCAAAATGTTTGTCTCAAAATATTACATAATTGTTGCGCTGAGAGGCGCTCTACAGCCCAGTATGGGGGAGATATTGTAACGTTACGTAACGTTATGTAACGTTACGTAACATTATGTAACGTTACGTAACGTTATTTTTATTAATAAAAAATATTTTTATTAATTATAGGCCAAAATAAATGTCGGCCAAAAAACAACCTAATATGGGGGAGATGTTGTAATCTTCCTACCTAACAAAACAATAAAAAAGTAAAAATTTAATTATCGGTAAAAAAAAATGTGGATTACTAAAAAAACACAATATGAGGGATATGTTGTAATGTTCCTACCTAAAAAAATAATAAAAAATAAAAATTTGAATTATCCTCAAAAAAATGTTGGCCTTGCACATGGTTTTAAAACCATGTGCATGGTTTTAAACCTATGTGCCACATGGTTTTAAAACCATGTGCAAGACCTTCTAAACAACCCATGGTTTTATTGTACATGGTTTAGGAGGGCCTTCCACATGGTTTTAAAACCATGTGCAAGGCCTCCTAAACAACTCATGGTTTTATTATACATGGTTTAGGAGGGCCTTGGATGTGGTTTTAAAACTATGTATGAGGAAATGTTGTAATGTTCGTTCCTAATAAAATAAAAAATAATAAAAAATATTATATGTCGACCATAAACAATATTAAATATTAATAATAAAAATATTATATGTGGACCTTAAATAAAAAGATGTGTCTTTTGGTTTGAATCAAATCAATGGATACCTAAGAAGAGATATAAAATCAATGGATACCTAAGAAGAGATTTGATCCCTCTCAGCGCTTGGTAGATCCTAGGATTTGGATCTGCGCTAGTATTAATACAATAATTTATTATTTTAATATTAATATTTTAAAATCATCCTTTATTAAAATGCGTTTCAAAACTATTATATCACTTTATTATATATAATGAATCTTAAAAACTATTCAATAACTTTATTGATATTATTTAAGAAAATATAGAATTTAACATTTGGAAAGAT
Organism: Pseudotsuga menziesii; assembly: GCA_001517045.1. NCBI lineage: Eukaryota > Viridiplantae > Streptophyta > Pinopsida > Pinales > Pinaceae > Pseudotsuga > Pseudotsuga menziesii. The sequence goes on along the minus strand of LPNX010234145.1, from coordinate 292,531 downwards.
CATGTTGGTGTTGGTATTTATAATGCTCACAATTTGTGTGAATTGTAAGTTCATGTAGGAATTCTTATCACTTAGCTATTTTTTACAAATAGTTGGGCTTGTCCATTGTTATAAATGGATACATTTTCATGTACTTTAAATACACAAATTAATATGATTTTTCTTTACTGTTATTATAATGTAATTTATTATTTGTATTGATCTTGGGCATCTACATGGTATCATAGCAGGAAATTCCTACCACATTAGTTTCTAGGTTATCCTTTCCATTTTGTCCACTGCTTTGTTTTGGATTTGCAGCTGCAAACACCTTATCATCCCAGAGAAATAAAGCTTTGGCTAAGTTGATCCCTTTCCGTATTTGTAGATCACAACCTATTCTTCTTGTTCAACAATTGTGTATGCCTTTAGATGTGTCTAAATACACAATGGAACTGATCATGGAAACTCTAATGCACTCGTGGTTGGATTCACACAAGTTTTTGGGTTTCTTGAGTTTATTATTTTAGATTAGGAGTTCTTCTCAATTGGACATTGTTATCCCTAAGGTTCGCACTGGACTACTACATGGTAAAGCTAGGGCACACAAATATAAAGGTTGAAAGCATTTGGTTTTATCTTTGGGTGGTTGAATAAATGTCAATCCAAATAGGGTCTGTGTGGGGTATTTGAACAATACATATAGAATAGAAATAAGCTATGAATTCAAATGCTTATGACCATGAATAGATGTGAATCCAAACATAAAGACTTAGTTGAGATTTAAACACATGAAATGGTAAGCTACACTTTCCACATATTCACATAATATTCCATCGTATAATAATGATATAACAATGTTATAGTCAAGAAGGATAAATGAAAAAAATAGATATTACAGACAATAGACATTCATAGTGTAAATGTTATTAGTTCTACAATTAACTAAATATGTAGTGCTTTACAATTTTTGTAATCAAATAGAAATTTAGCAACAAACATACAAGAATAACAACTAATTTATAATCAAAATGATATCAGACATTCATAGAGAACTACATATTCCAAATATGCTTACAAAATCACAAGCCCTTCACTGGCTCTCCAAAATTTACCCTCTTCACTGCTTCCTGAGGGAAGAACCCCCTCTTATTTTCACTTCATAGTTTATATAGAAAGTTTTACAAATATGAGATCCTAAATAATGGATCTATAATGAACACATAATCCTCTAATGGATGAAAAACTAATTCATCTTTCATGTGTTGGACGCAATGATCAAGGGAGATGATAAATCTCATGTACAATTTGAACAAATGAGGTGTCTTTTCAACTGCTTGACCGAGCATATTTTTAGGAAACTGAATCTGGAGAAATCCTAAAAAATAGGCTTAAAATCGTCACCCATAGATCCCAAATTGTGACACCCGTGTAAAACCTTACATAGGTATTTGTAATTTGATGTGTTCATGAAAAAATCAATGTTTTTATTTTTTGAATTCATCTCGAATTGTTCGGAAAAAGGGCCATGTTGATAAGTAAAATAGTCACCTACAAGTAGTTTCGCAGCGTAATTCTCCAACAATTATGTAGTGCAACTGTCAAAAGTAGCACATTGATTTATGGAGGAGATTCCTTCATTATAGCCCAGTTTAACTTTTAAAAGAATAAAGATCGTTTGATCAAGCAACCAACACTTGATAAGACTAAGAACACAACAAATTCTATACAATTTGTACCTTCTTAGTATATTTTACTAACTAATAATCAAATTGAAAACAAAAGCATAAAGCGAACATAAAGTCATAGAGAAGAATATCAAGGGTAAATATTTGTCTTAGGTGAAAATTATTGAGGTAACCATACAAAAAGTTTGAATTTTAGGGTCACAAGTTTAAAAAAATGTAGACAATCCTAGGTGCAAACCTAGGTACTAACACTGGATCCTATTGGGGATAGAAATTCCATGTGAGGTGCTTAGAACCTACATATCGGCGTCCTTCCTGTTACAACAACTTTGTACCCATGAAATATTAATTATGCTTTAAAAAAAAACCACTCTACAAGTTGACTGAAATATGAAAAATCCACAACTTTGTATAGTGCCAAATCCATTGGGCCATGGGGTCTTATTGCTACTGATTTAATGCACATCACACAAACTTAAAAGAAAATGCTCAGAAGCGAGTTTATTTATGTGCATGCATTACACCAATCCAGTAAACTTCTTTGATCAAGTGTTCACAAATTTCCAGTTTAACCATTCAAATGGTTGGCTTACTAATGAAACTCTATACATATGTTCCAAGAAAGTAAAATCTTGAAAATGAATCAACAATTAATTATAAACAAGGACCTTGTACTGACAATGAATTGTTAAGATTTCATATGCTTAGCTAGATATCATTAGTGTTTAATCCAATTTCACATCAATAGCATATGCAGAATCATTGAAAGAAACACAATCACAAGATAGACATAGATTTATCTCGGGAAACCCTCGAGGGGAAGAAAACCCAACAAAAATTCCTCTATATAGATGTATAAGATAAAACCCAAAACACACTAGTACAAAATGAGAAATTAGTGACTACATGACTTAAAAAGTCTAGTCACCACAAGTTTTTCAAGTGATTTACTACTAAATATGAGCATTTTTTATTGACCCAGCTATAAATGACTAATTTAGTCACCAGTTAACAAATATGACTAGATAATAAGTGACAGAGTTAAAAATGACTAATATAAACAACCAATTTAGTTACGACATAAAAAAATGACTAGCTAGAAGAATATGAATTAGTCATTTTATGTTAGTCATTTTTAATTATGTCATGGAAAATTGTAATTTTGATAATGAAGTGTAAATTTTGTAAATTGTCTACTTTCTATCTATAATATTGGTGCCATGCACCTCAATTTTTAGAGATCCAATAAAGCAATTGCACGAATTTTCTCTTGACCATGTCCATCCTTGCTGCACCATTGAAGCAAACCGTTAAGCATGCGCCAAAGGAAAATTAGGTTCCTACAATTATGAATTAGCTAGAACCCGTACCATGTCGCATCATGAATGACCCCTTGTGTCACTTGACAACATTTTCTTCTTTCAATACATCTAATGCAAAGTCCAAGTCAAGTTTTAGGGATTCGTCATTTCTCACTCTGTGCATGGTCATGTCTTGTTTTTTATACCATCACATTTAGCTCATCAGACTGCCTATGCACGTATCTAGTTTGAAACAAATCGTCATCGTTTGACCCTTTTGATATTGGATTGAAGTTGCGACAAGCAAGAGTCTTTTACGTCTTATTAGTGAAATTCACTAAGTTCGCATCCTCCATTAATTCACTGGTTTTACATGTTTTCTAGTCTTCTCATCATAACTCTGCTAAGAATGTCCAAAATTTTCCCTGAGTACCTCTTTGCAGAAAATCCAATGGATTTTTTTTTAAAGAAAAAAATAACTCTAGCGCTCCCTTACCATGTGTACAACACCAATGCATCGATAAATCTTGTTTCGAATTATGCAATCTCCATGCTCAGTCCCCAAGTATACCCACCTCTCTCTGTAGGTGAAACTGGAATGACTCTAATGCATAGAGTTTGAAGGCAGTCATGTTGTTTCTACCATGATTGCGTTGGGTTCACTCTCCATAAATTACAGTTAATGTTCATGTTATCCTAGCAGGTTCAAGCATTCAAATAGGGGGACTATTAAATTTCCATCCACCTCATACCTTGTCCGAGTATAAATTCTCATCTAGTCACCACTGATCTGCTTGTTTTGTCGTGTTGTCATCCCATATTGGGAGTTATAGTATTACAATATATATAATTAATATATAATATACAATATGCTAATTTATATAAATAATTTGTAGATACTAACCTCAAATATTTTATGATTTTGGACAATGATCACATTAATTTTGGGTTCATTAATCATTTGGCACATCATCAAAACTATCACCATAAATATCCTACAAAGATAGTGAACATGTTAAATATACATCATATATTTCATGTCTTCAATTTATGTTAGTCTCACAACCATTGGGCCATAGCATCAAGTGGGACCAATTATAACCTAAATGTACATTCTTTGTTTATTTAATTTGAAAGTGAGTTTTATATAGTTTATTGAAAAATGTTTGCATCATATGGTTTGACAGTACTTATGGAATTCCATACATTTACACAAGATTTATTCTTAGATATAATCTTAATTCAAAGTGTACAAGCAAAATTCACTAGTTTAAGTAAGAGAATCCACCAAAAAAGGTAGAGAATTCACCACTATTGGATATGTACCTATTTTGCATAGTCATTTTTTAATCGAAGGTTACATGTTCAAATTCATTTGGATATCCATTTCATGTTCACATTGGCTCAATAAATTTGGTGGGTATGATCTCAAATCATTCCTCAATGGATATCGATTTTGTGGTCACATTGGCTCAAGCTGTGGTTGCAGCAAGTTAATTTGACAGGTATGAGCTCAAATTAATCATATGATCCGCAAAAGGATTCTAAATAAGCCTTCTGAAAGTTGTTTGGAAATTGCCCCATATCATTCCTCAAGTGGGTTTTTATGTTCTTTATCAACATCCTCAGGTTGATTTCTGCTTTGGGTTTCAGCTTCCCATCGTTAGTTCCTTCGCCTAGTTTTTATAGAGGCTACATGCAGCTGAGGGAGAAGTCATGGCATAGTTCTTGGACATAGGATTGTTTTATGTCCATGCAAAGGAATAGTTGGGTCTATTTGGTAGAGGCATGGAGGACTTCATTCCCTGCATATTGTGTCTCGTAATTATATTCTTGGTTATATGAATGGAGAGGAATACAATTAGCATTGTGGGTTTTCAATACAATGCAGCAGCCTTGCTTGATGCGCCCTCCCAAAGACTATAAGATTCCCCTCAGGTCTCCTTCTGGAAGGGATTCCATATAGACTGCAATGTCAAGGTCACCAAAGAACAATTGCTTTCCTCTGGATGTCTTACTAAGAGGTATGTTACTATGTTCTCTAGTCTATACCCAGTTGTCATCATCTTAGTTCTCATCTTTTAAGTTATGATTTCTGCTTATATTTTGACTAGGAATGGGGTCTATGGTTTTAGTCGTTAGGCATTTAGGGGTTTGGGAATTTGTCATTAAAAATATTAGTTTTTTAGGGGATATATGGATAAAAATAGCACCATATGTTTTAGGATCCCAATACTTTTGACAACTACCCAATAATTTTCACATAGGTAAAATAGATCAGTTCTACAAATTTTGAAGATTCATCCACACACCCTCCTACTCCTTGCACATATCAAAAGGAAACCTCTGATGTATCTCATCATAGATGACCTACTGCTTCTAGGTATCTTTGTGCCATATCTTCATCTGGAATATGGGTCGATTTCAGACTACCAGTTATTTCATTCTTCCCTTTTTATGATAGGGGTTTCCCTTTCAGTTTTTAGTGGATTTTTGCTATGCCTGAGTCTGGAAGATCACATTCACAGCGTGTAGGTAGTATGATTTTGGTATTGTACAGTTGTATGATGCTATTGAGGAAGTAGGAAACCTACGGTATTAAAAAATAATTATGTACAATTAGATTGAAGTAATTCATGTCCGATTATTGTAGATGTGGCCAACCATTAAAGAATAAGATGCCAATATTGGCAATTTGGCCTAAGACATATTTTTATAGGGGTTTTATATGAACAAATTGAGGGAATTGCTATGGGATCTCCTCTATCCCCGATAGTGGCTAACCTGTATATGGAGGCATTTAAAAAAGAGGCTATTGATTCTTTCCCTTTAAAACCAAAATGGTTGAAGAGGTTTGTGGATGATACTAACATAAACTAGCCACATGGGAAAAAAAGCTTGAAGGAATTTTTAGGGCATCTGAACAACAGATCAGGTCATATTAAATTCACTATGGAGGTAGAAGAGGATAACCAAATCCCATTCTTGGATGTTCTCATCAGAAAAAGGAATGGCAGAACCCTAGGTCATCAGGTTTATAGGAAAAAAACCCATACTGACAGGTACCTACATGCGAACTCACACCATCTGCCTATAGAAAAGATAGGGGTATTAAACACCCTGGTAACTAGGGCCATCAGAATCTCGGATGAAGACCACCTTGATCGCAAAATAAACCATTTGTCCAATGTCTTCCAAGTGAATGGTTACAACAAAAATCAAATTACGAAGGTTATCCATAAAGCTCGTAACAAATCTCAAAAACAAAATAAGAACATTGAAGAAAACAAGATCACTCTTCCTTCTATAAAAGGAACAACATATGTTATAGCTAGGATTCTTCGTAAAAGGAACATTGGAGTCACCTTTTCTCCTCCGAAATCAGTAGGAAGAATTCTAGATTCCTTGAAAGACCGAGTAGAACCATTAAAATAGAAAGGTGTCTACAGTGTTCCCTGCTCTTGTGAGATTCCCTATATTGGGGAAACTGGACGCTCCATCCCAAAGAGGCTCAAGGAACATTGTGCAGACATCATGCATGATCGTCATAAAAAATCAGCTTTAGTTGAGCATTCCCACCACTCACGCCACCACATACGCATTGAAGATTCAAAACTTATCACTAGAGAGGAACATTACAAGAGAAGGAAAATCAGGGAGGCCATAGAGATAAAAAAAAATTCCATTAAACCTAAATAGGGATGATGGCCTTAAACTCGATGAATTTTGGTTCCCTATTATCCACCATCTTAAAAACAATGTCATGCATAAAAAACAAAAACACTAATTATTAACTTCGTAATTTAATTGTTAAAACAATAATTTAAAATTTTATTAAAAATTAATAATTAATTTACTTTAATACCTGATAAAAAATTTTAGGTTGAAACTTAAAAAGTAAAAATGATTATTAAATTTAATAATAAAAAATAATTATTAACTAGTACTTTTAGGTTATAAAGAAATAAATTTATAAATTAAAATTAATTTCATAAACAAACAAATTAATTTTTTTTTATCAACTTAAAATTAGTTATAAAATTACATCTCTAATAAATAGGTATTTGGTATCTTAAATTTTTTTATAAGTATTCTAACATAAAAAAACATTTATATCTTAAAATTGGAATTTATTAATAACTAATGACCTTCTCAATATTAAGATTTAATAATTTTATTAAATTCTGAAATTATTAAAATTGTCTATCTTAAAAGTTTGTTAGTTCTAATAATTAACGCTATCAGCGATAAACTAAAATATTTTAATAAAATTTTTAATTAAAATTTGACCTTACACTTATTTATATGTTATTTTCCGTACTTGAAATAACCTTGAGACACTCTCTTTTGATGATGAGCCCAACTTTGTGGCTCAAAACGTCGAGAAAAATTACAGCCAATGCAATCTTCCTCTTATTTTCATTATTTACTGCGTAAAACCATGAACAACATATTTTTATAGATTTCACGGAATGACTAAAAAAAGTTGGTCCATTAAATGACTGCTACAAACAAATAGAAAATAGCTAATCGATTATTTCTTCAGCCTTAGTAACTGAGATTGCTAGTAAATTCAACTGTGACAATGATGTAATGGTATTCTCCCATATATTTCTTTTTGTTTAACTCTCCGTGGATATGGTGTAAGACACAATAAATCATTTACATTCCAAGGGCGATTAAATATCAAGCATATGAATTAGATACAATTTACCATATATACATAGATATAGTTCATCAATCCAATTCGAAAACATAGTATCATCATCTTCTCATGTTCATGTTCATTATACTCATAAAAATAGAGTAGCATCGTCTTCTCGGCATCAGAGATTTAACATTATACAAGAACTGCTCACCATGCTGTCATTTATCAATGTATGTATATGCTCTGTTATAATACTGTCACTATAAGAATTGTATACACAACATCATCATTAAACAGTGTCATGTGTTCCTGTTCATGTTACAGTCATTCATCCATCTGCTCACTTTTCATGGCTTGCTTGTACACAGGGTTCCAGAAATATATGTATTGTCAAGTAATGGAACTGCTTGTCAAGTTGTAAGTCTGATTTAGTTTCCTAATCATATCCAAAGACTACCAACATCATTCTTTCCATATTGAAACTGCCAACATCATTCTTTCCATATTTTCATCAATGCCAATATCATATTTCCAACACCTTGTGTAGGGCATTCCTGCGTTTGGCTACATATGACCCCTTAAATTGCCATAAATCATTCTCTAGACCCCTGAAATGGCAGAGCATTCCTATTCTACCCTTCCTCAACTGTGTGAAGTGTGCCAGAATGGATTCATGGAATTCCTTCGTGCAGTGTGCCTCCGATAAGTCTTCATGAACATGTAACTGTAATTGGTATTCTTTTTGGTACTTGTATGCTATTGTTGATGACAATTTTCTATGCTATGGTTGAGGTTGATTAGTAGCTTCTGACTAAAGACCAAGGATTAATATGACATGTTAATGAAAATGCAGCAGGCTAGAGTCTAGACCAAGGAGGATACGTCTTTTAACTTTTTTAGCAATTACTTGAATTCCACCATGTTCACATTTTCTTTCATTGACTTGGAGAAGCATTCCGGTTTATATGGTCTATTTTTTTTGCGAAGAACTAATAGTCTAATTATATCTCTACTCTATAAGTTCCATTAACAACATAAAAATCCCACTAAATCTAAAAGTTCCATTAAATCTAAAAAGGGCACGATGATAGAAGTGATTTATGTCAAGACTGCACACAATGTTAGATATTTTTCCAAGATTGCACATGATGTTAGAGAGATATTATACAAAGTTATAAAATTAATATTGATTAGTACTAATGAATCGAGGTAGTCAATCAGGGATAGAGTCGTGGCTCTTATGAACAGCAAATGAATATGGCGTTTCTTTTCACCGCTCCATCGTTTTATTTGATAATTTGTATCGTACTTTTTCATCTTGAAAATATTTGGTGAGAAAAACAAAAATTTCTTGTCATTATATTATCCTGGATTGTATCTAAATAAAATTGAATATACATAACAGATCCTGAAAGGTTATTGTTCCAAAAAAACCTCATTTTCTTGATTGTTCTAGGAGGACCATTATGACATACCGGTACATGATACAGTGATTAATTCTCAATAAACACATCCAATGCTTACACTTCATTTTCAAATAGAAGTTGGAAAAAGCCAACAACCTGGAGAAGCTGGAAACTAATACCTTAGCTGATGTGTTTGAAGTTTTGACTTATAAAGTAGTTGGTTATACTTTTTATAGTGCAGAATTTGTGCCAAAAGACATGGGGTGTTCTATAGTCCATGTAGAGTGATATGTGTCTAATGTGTATGTTTGTAACTTTGTAACACTAATAAATTAGAAAAAGTATTGATATATCAGTTCTCTTGATTTCCAAAACGCTAAAATAAAAGAAGGAAAATTTATCTTCCTCAACTTATTTAAACAACAATTATAAATAACCTAGCATAGATCCATCTTAATCCCATATTTATTGCATGTTGAGAGTGAAAAAAACTTAATTTGTATTAATTATAGTGCTTCATTATCAATTATGTTGAGATATAAAAAGGAACATTAACTTTTAAGTTTCTTTCCTGGAGGGGAAGGAGTGAGGGTGAGAGAATACAAGTGCTTGAATGACCATTGGGAGGTCAAGGAACGTTAACTGTGAAGCTCTACCTTAGAGAGGGTGAGGTACAAGCCTCTTTCCCATAAGTGACCAAAAGGAGGACATAGATTTATGCACCTTTTGAAGAAAGGAGTTCCTTAATCAACATGAATAATCGATGTGTGCTTTGCAATGGATGTAGACACTATGACTAAGCTTCACCTTTGTCCACAAGATATGGGTTATTACAGTCATAAATTAACTACAAACACCATAAGAAAATGGTATTAGTGATACTATTATATACTAGAATAGGTGTTTGTCATTTGGTTTTCTTGTATATTACAACTAAGATTGTACTAATACAACAAGCCAATATTGATAGATATTGATTTGGGCTATATTAGGGATATTACGACATAATACCTATTCATTATAGTAATAGAGATTAGTATAAATAACTAACATTAATGAAACTAGTATTAATATGGAGTTCATACTATGATTACAGACCTTAGATGATTGGAATACATAGTGTAAGTGAAAGTATGTAATAGCTATAGAACATGCTTACTTAATAGGGAATAACAACAAATACTTACACTAATAAGATTTGTACCTATTGATTACTGATTAGCTTAAGTTGGAATGGTCTCTATAATTATTTGACTAGTAACAAGCATAGTATAGTTTGTGTAATGATTGACTGTAGTTATACTAAAAAACTAGACATGCTAGTTTTGGGCTACGTGTCCCGTCTCCACGCGTCGGACACGGAAATGATGATCATTAGAGGAAATTTAAGGTCTAAAATGGGCCTCCTAAGGAAAATAATAAAATAATAGTTAAAATAATAAAATAATACTTATTAATTTTGGAGGAAGAATGAAAAAACTACTTTTTTGTTCGTATTTTCGACATATCTCCGTGTGTTTTTACTCAAATTCTGAGCGGGAGAGCTAGTTTGATGTGGAATTTAATTCCGCATCTAACGAATACCCACACTACATACTTTTGACGAACCCCGCTACCCCAAAAACAAGAAATACCTGAAAAAATGTTATGATGACATCATCATCACGTTTTTTTAGGCATTTCTTATTTTTGGGGTAGCGGGGTCTGTCAAAAGTATGTAGTGTGGGTACTCATTAGATGCGGAATTAAATTCCACATCCAACGAGCTCTCCCGCTTGAAATTTGAGTAAAAACACTGGGAGATAAGTCAAAAATACGAACAAAAAAAGTAGTTTTCTTTTATGACAAATATGTTAATTAAACCATTATGGTTGACTCATTTTATTGAAATTCTATTGGTTCTTGAATTCCAACTTACAAAATTTATTGTTGGCACGTTTTCTTATAAGGCCCATTTTAGACCCCAAATTTCCTCTAATGAGAGCGCGTCTGACACGTCTCTGCAGTGTGTCCTGTGTTCAGACATGCGTGTCCCTGGACTTTCAGTGCATGTCCCGAAAACAGGACACGCAAAACGCCAAAAAGACGTAGTATTTTTATGTAAAATGGTTGAAATAAGCTTAAGCTAGATTCTTATCATATCCCTCTTTTTTATTGTGTTTCTCCTTGGCTCCATTTACCTCTCTAGCTATCACCCCATGTTAGTTCTCATTCTCTATAGCATGAACTCCTGATAAGATAAGATAATATTATTAGTGTCCAACAAATGATCACAAATGTAGGTCAATGGGACTACCAAGGACACATGTTTTGATACATAGTGGGAATGCAGAGACAACTTCTAAACATAACAAGAAATGGAAAGTAAGAAAAATGATGTGAGGTATTGCACTAAGCTAATACCACAGAGCTTTGATATTCAAAAAGAGATTTTAAAGAAATGGGTCCAATATCTAGAATACAAAGAGTGAGAGAAAATCAGGATCTGCTACCATTTTCTATCTTACTTCATTACCGCAAGGGATTTTTTTTGTCGCCAGTTCCCTTCTCTTTTGTCTCATACCTCTAGTAATTCTTCTTTCAGATTTGATTCCTACTTCTCTAGCTTCTGAAGATATATTTTTGGCTTCCTCTTAACTTGGATAATTGAATCTCTAGTTTTTAGAATTTGTTATCTTTGCTTCATTTATGGAAATCCTCTGCAAGTTTCTCCCTTAAAGTAGCATGATCATAATGCTTTCCTTTCATAGTACTTGGTAAAGAGAGATTCCTTTCCATGTCACCTTGGCGGGGAAGGCTCAGCAAGGGATTCAATTTAAACATTGTATATTTTGTCCACAACAATTGTCACAATATGGTTTCTAGAAAGAAACTGTATAGCTTCTTGGATTACTTACATATTTTCTACAATTCAATGGAATTGGAGACCTTCCAATGAAATGTTAGGTAGACTCACAGTTTTGAAAACCTATACTAGATTCATCATTTTTTTGTAAAATGAATGCTAATATAGGTAGAAAATCAGCGTAACAATGGCCTTTAATGAACCTTTTCCTTTACTCGGCTTCTCATTGCTCCAATAAAAGATAACCACAATAGAGAACAGACTTTGTACTGAGATTCTAGGCAGATTTGATGTTTTGACTGTCTATAAGGTTTCTATCTTTTTCGGTAAAATGAATGCTAATAGCTGTAGGTAGGAAATGAAAATAATGTTGATCTCTATTTTATCTCCTCCTAAACTCTCAACTTTGCATTTCTTCAATGGAAGATAACTACGATAGAGTGTTTTCTACAATATGAACGATTGCTCCACCTTTCTCTTTCAGACTAGAGTAGAAATAAAACTAGAAATGCTTGATCACCAGATACGAGGCTAAATATCCCATGAGAATGTATTGCATATATTGAAGATTGAAATAAATAAACTGAATTCAACATAGATTGAATATTGAAATAAATATATTTTATTGTATTATCTTAGGTGCCTTGAGAAAGCTCTAATGTGGATATTTATATGTATGCCTTATAAGTTTTAATCAATTACTTGATTTGAAATTTTAATGGATAACATGTGATATTCAGTTGTTCCTTTGCATGTTGAAAAGATTTTTGGATTCTTTATTTGACATATTAAAAGTTAAAATTAAAAAATATCTAACAAGTGCAATATGAGTATCATATGAACAAACTTATATAATTTCTTTATTCAATGTAACATTAACTTCTTGAGATGAATTTCTATTGGATAAATTATAATATAACATGCAATCTCCAATCCATCTTATTTAATATTTTAAGAAGGTACTTTGAAGTTCACAATATATCTTATTAAATCCTATAAATGGTTACAATAAAAAGAGGGATATGATAAGGATTTAATAAGAAATTTACTAAATTCACAAATTTCTGGTTAGTTCTTTTGGTGAAGGACAACCAAGTTTCTGGAGTTTGATTTTGTAATCACTGAAATTAGTGAAATATTGTAGTCATTTGTTTAGGTCTTCTATCTTGGGTAGCATATAAATTAAAATTGTGCTTCAAACTACTGAACAATTCTAAACACAGTGATGAGATTGGTGTCGATGGACATAAATTGAAACTGTCAAAGTATTTGTATTGAGCTTCACATTGAGTTTCCATTGCCTCCAAAATGGAAACAATGTTTAGACATTCAAGTGTGTTTGATTCTATTTTTTTTTCTTGATTACATATTGTATTTCTTTTTTATTCATGGTTTTTTTGTTGTTGTTTTCATTGAATTCACCTTCAGGTTTGTTTCATTCTTCTAGTTTTTTCTTTCATCATAAGCTTGGTATTCGTGATATAATTGTGGCTTAGATTCATTATATTAATCTTCTTTGTGTTCTTTTAGCGGTGTGAGAACATAAATCCTTTTCCTCCCCTTACTACTTTTATAAAATAGATAGAATTTGATTTCCTTTAGGCCCGAGTGTGCAATATATGTCCTTCTTGAGTTCTTGTAAAGGAACTAGATGCTTGATAGTATTAGATATGGTTGAATAGTGAAAGAAAGCATGTACATTATATCATCAGCCACATAGTAAGCAGAAGGACAGTGCCATAATCCCTCTTCCAACATTGCTTCAATTTCTTGGAAAGGATTTGTTTCAAAAGGTAAGTTTAATACGTTTTTGAAATTGAAGAATTTATTTTGTCCAGGGGCATAGTTTTGTCTAGATGATTTGTTTTATTGTGTTGAATATTATGGGATTATGCATACATGTTAAGTTGTTAACATAAGGGTCTATTAAATAACAATACCAATTTGACAAAGGGTCCTAGAATAGTACAAGTATTTGATTAATTTGGTTTCTTGTATTTTTAAGTTGCTTCTAAGCTTTAAAGTGACCATTTGAGTGATAATTATTTTATAGGATGATTTCACTCCATAGGATATTTACATGCACAAATGTTCATTAGGTTTTAAGGTACATAATTTTGTTCACATTTTTCTATTTTTGGTCACAAGATGGTCATTTCCTACTAATTATACAAATGCCATGGCTTGTAACTCAAAGTTTGTTTTGTCTAGTATTAAATAGATATCAATGTCCATGTTGTGATTCTAAATACAATTTATTGGGGTCATTTTTTTTTCATAAACAACATAAGCACTTACTGTATGCTTGTATAAATACGTACTTCTCATTGGGATCTCTAACATATCGAGCTTGAAATCGTTGTAAATCCCTACTTATTTCCATGTTGTAACCAGGACAACTTGGGAGTGTCAATGCCACTTTTTCCTACCCCAAAATGTCGCAAATCAACTACAGGTTCAAATGAGCAGGAAAATCAAGGAGAAGAGGATATTTCTGACTCAGAGTTGGACAAACTCGCCAGCTCATCAGAGAGTTTCCATCTAGAGGTTATAATCTTAATCTATTATGGGATCCTACTTACATGCTTAATGCCATGCTTGTTTATTCTATTTGTATTAAATATATACAAATTGATTCTTTTTAAATATTCCAGGAAATTAATCCACCTTATACTCTATTGTGTGATCTGCGTCCATATCAGAAGCAAGCACTCAAGTGGATGAGTAAATTGGAAAAGGGGAAGAAATGGAAAAGGAAACAAAAACTTGCCATCCATGTTGGAATGCCTATCGAATTGTTGCCATGTATGATTTAATTTTCTTCTTTACTTAAGTATGAAACTAAGGTTCCATGCACTTTTTATTTGACTATGCATTGCCGACTTATTTTGGCTAATAATAGGAGGGCAAGTGTTGTCTATGCAAATTCATTCTTGGGGAAGGCAACGATCGAGTTTCCTAGTCCCTTGTAGATGACAAGAGGGGGAGTATGACGCTACTTGTGCCTCTACATTGTCAAGAAAATGTGATTGCTATGATTTTTCCTTATCCACATGTTTTCATTCTCATTTTTGTATTGATTTTTTATTGGTTTAAATATTTTGGGAGATGCAATGGGACTTGGGAAGATTGTCATGACAATTTCTATTATACTTGCAAACCCCAGTGTTAGAACTATGTTTGAATTTTTGAAATTATGGACTTGAAAGGTTTGAAAATGATCCTATTTGATGAAATTTTGTGAAAGCGCCTTTTAGGTTATCTGGTTAGCAAGTTCTTTCATCAGGAGCCATCGGATGGAGAGTGTATTTTGATCTATGGTGATAGAAATTTATATAGATTGAAACATGCAGCAATGGAATAAGGGTAAAGTGTGTTAAGCTTTGACGGTTCAGATTCATGATGAGAAAGATCGACGACGGAAAGAGATTCCGCGGAGCGGAGATGTGAGGAAGGATTTAATTTTGAGATTTGTGGAGTATGTTAAATGGGTGTGATGTTGGAGAGTCGATATTGAAACAAGATAAGATCAACGGCTCTAAATAATTCCGCGCGGTCAACATTCCTAGAGAAAGAAACTTTTTCAAATCGTAGAATGAGTTAATGGGTGAAAAGATCGGACGATGGAGATAAGAGAGGAGGTATATCTGCGGTCTACAATGATTCCATAGATTGAACTAGCGCGAACAAAGTCAGGATTTCAATCCACAAAAAGTGGTAGGGGCTACGAAGATCTACGGTTGGGACAAGAGATTGGGTTGATCGACGGGTGAGAAGAATTCCATGATCAAAAGTTGCTCAGGAAATTAGATGAGAAAGGATTGGAAAAATACTAAAGGTCTCAAGGTTGAATGGTCCTGATGAAGGATGATTATGGATCAACGGTTGACGCCGATTCCCCCAAAATAAGCTATGCAGGATGGTAGTGTAGAGTTTTGATATAAAGATCTTATATATCAACGAATTGAATCCAAAGAAAGGAAGATCTACGGATAAGTTTTATTTCTCTAGATTGAAATGCTCGTGGAATGTCTGACCTCCCGATTAGCAAATAGGTTAAAAAGAAACGATATCTGACGACGTGGATCTTGCCGAAGAAATATCTAAGGTGGACATCTATTTCGTTGGTGGGACTAGCATGATATAATTAGCCCCATCCAATTGGCGAAACATCACGGGTTTGTACACGTGGAGGACGGATATGGAGGGTGTTCAAATTAAGTGGTTAAGAAGGTTCCAAATTCATAAATGGTCACGTTAAGGTCAACATGATGATGGAGAGGATTCCCTCACGTACGATCTACCTCCCTGATAGTTAATTTATCTCCCCAACATTAATTGTGACATACCTACAGGATAAATCATCCCTACAGTAGCGCCATCTCGCCCAAAACTGGATATCCATCGTGTGGCTGGCATGTGAAATCAGAAGGATATCGTGAAAATATAAGATGTGGATTGGTGAATCTGATCGCCACACGAATCAGGGAAAACATGGTGGAAAGAATTGTTCTAATATCGTCGTCACAGGAATGAAAGGGAAAGAAAACCTCTAGTCCATATTCCCTGAAGCGTATGGTCGACCAGGCAGGGTAACGTTCGAATTATTTTTCGCAGACAATAATGAAATGCCATAGTAGATAAGGTGACATGACTAGATCTCCAATGGGAAAGGAATCCCTCGGCTCATGTGCTCGCTCGTGCCATCACTAGGCTACTCGACGATGAAGTGTGTGAGAATGATGATGGGTCATCCCCGTGTCCATTTTTCCAATCCTATATAAACACCACCTTTCAAAGCCATTAAGGTGCATAGGATGCGCTAGTGTAGAAACAAAACTTGAAGTATCATGCTGCTGGAGGTTCCAAGAATTCTGAGAAATTTTCAATGGTGATCTGGTTCGAGAAACTTGTCAGTCTAGGTGTGTTGTTGGTTGGTGAGCTTGATTCCATGCTCATCTATTGCCTTGGTTTTTTACACTAAGGAAGCGCCAACCATCGGGGAAAATATGTCTAACACATTGACAGAGACATCTATTTTCAGATAGCCATACCTCTAGCTGTGCAGTGCCTGGGCTTTCACATCTTGTGGGTCTCACTCAAGAACCCATAGATGTAATTGTTGTCTCCAAAGCCTTGGCACATGATGATAGTCGATAGCAGCGCTCTATGGGAGCGAATGCTCATATTGGAGCATTAGGGGTCCAAATTCTTCATCACCGCCTTTGTGAATTCCACTTGCCAACTTTTTCTGAGGTGGTGAGGAGGTCGAAGAAACACCCCACGATATTTCCTGTAGGAGAACCTGCCTCATGGGAGGTGAGGAGTACAAGAATGACAAGCCACTGAAGAGGATTGTTTCTTCTAGAAGCAATGTAGCCATTTTTTAAGTCCCCTTGTATAATAGTGTTACCAGGAGAGGGGGGAGCTATGGAGAAGGCTGAGCACGGAAGGGACACAAAATCCCTTGCCAGTTTTGAGCCCATGCAGAAAGGTTCCTTTGAGCACATAATGTACAAAAAGGGAAAAGACACATTGGTGACTCGATAGATAGACAAAGGGTTCGGGCCTTGTCAGGGACTAGTCACCAGAAGCATCCCGAGACGTCGTTTTCACGGCCCGCAAGCTCAGAATTAGAAGCGTTGTTGGGCCTCAAAATTGTCTTTTATAATGGCTTTATTTACATTAATTTCCTGGTCTATTCACCGAAATTTAATAAATCTATCTTTAATTTGTCTATCTTTTACTATGTTTTCATCAATTATAACTTGTAAATGAAAAAGAATCTTAATTCATCATTTTTGATGTATTATTGCATTTAGCGTGCATTTTGGCACTCCATTTAGCCCCTTCTTTCGGTCCTAAGTTCCGCACTAGGTTTGATGACATGTTTTCTTTTATTACATTCTTGGTTTGGTTTACCCTTGTCTTCTATTTTCTCGCTGGCCTTGTTGATCCTGTATATGAAAATCAAAACCAGGGACTAATGATAAGTTTCATGGAAATACTTTAAATAAAACTTAATGGAATATCAAAGAAGGATTATTATTAATCTTTTTAAGATAAAATTTGTTTAAAATCTAAAGTAAAAAGAAATTAATATAAAACAAATGTGGAAACACATAAAATAAAATATGGGGAAAAAGGTTTCAAGTGGGAATGTGTTAAAATATGACAATTACATGTTAATAAGCCATAATATATTTTGATTGCTTAAAACACATAAAACATATATGGATTTCCTTTTATGTTTTATAACCATTTCGTTGACTTCCCACTTAAACAAATATATTAATATGATGCCCTTTCATGTTTTAAATCTTATTTCCATGGTTTAATGCTTATGTAACGTTATGTGTAGGCCGCGGAACTCACGAGGAGGAGGGCACATAGCATGAGGATGAAAAGGATGGAGAATCGCATGATGCAACAATAAAATCTGGCCACGATCAGAATCTAGAACCCAACCATCAATGTGACCAACAAACTAGCAGAAAATTAGCTGAGAATCCGGATTTATGAACAAATCTTGGTTACAGGTCATCCGAATGTTCATCCAGACACCCATGCAGACCACGTGTTTTTAACAGACAGTTGGTTTTCGGGCTTTATTTTCGGGCAAACAGAAGCAAAATTTAAAATTCTGGCACATGGGTTTTGTGCAGAATAGGCCCATTTCAATCACCAGCAGGAAATTTCACCAAATTCATAACCATTTGGGAGAAAATAGTGGTTCTCTAAAACCAACTTTCCCAGAAATTATGGTTGGTTGTTTTCTGAATTCGTGGGTAGTTGTTACAGCATTAAAGAACCTCTATTTTTAGCAAGAGGTGGTCAACTTGCTCATCTCTTGTAAATTCTATATATACCATCATATTCTTGAGAGATGGGGGTGGATAGGTGTGATCATTCTGATTCCAGAAACTCTATAATATTTTATTTAAATCAATGGAAGTTCTGTTACATTGTGCATGATCATGTTCTAGTACCATTTGAAGAGTTATCACTCTATTTGCTGGGAGGCCCCCCTGACAACTAGAGCTTTATATGTTTGTCTATTTTTTCGTTATTTCCCTTCTCTGTAATTAGTATAGGTTGTTTATAAATTGTTCATGTAATTCCATTCCTGTAATTGTTCATATTATTTTCCTATAGCATAGATTTCATTTTAATGTTATGATGGTTATGTAGTTTTCCTTTCTCAAGTTAGCAACCGGTTGCGCATAGATTAGATTGCAATTAGATGCATTTCTAGTTTGTTTGATTTTATGTTAAATGCTTTGATGTTGTAGAATCTGGATTATAAGTAGTTTCAATTTTGTCAATTTCTATGTTGTTGTAAATTTCTTTCCTAGTTTACTTAAGATTGTAATAGGTACCAATGCTTTTCTAATGATGAATTGAATTTGAATTGTTTTGCAGGTTGAATCTAGTTGTTAAGTAGATTTAATTCTGTTCTTTATATCTTGATATCACATGCATGGATCAGTTGGTCTTAAGAATCATTTAGAATAATCATTTCTTAACATTTTAGTATTTTCTGTGTGCAGACTGTCATTCAGACTGTCTGTTCAGACAGCCTGTTCGGCCTGTCATTCAGATAGTCTATTCGGTCTGCCATTTAGACCTTCGTTCCAACTTGTCATCCAGTCTTCCATTCATCTCCTGGATTGTTTTATCCATTTTCAGTCCATTTCTCTAGTTTGTTGAGTATGTTTTGATTAAGTTAGTTAGATAATGGTTGTATTTCTTCCTAAAAGCCTTTGGTTAAATCGTTTAGAATACTTATTGAGTTTTATTCTTATTTCTTCCCTCTTTTCATCTCATGTTTAGAAGTATATTTTGTGTTTTGGTTTATTATGTTGCTCTGTGAATATGTATTTATCTTGAATTGATTTTACCTTTTTAGGGTTAGATATGCCAATATGTTAGTACCTTGCAAGTAGGATTTGTTCCTTTTTATTAGGTGGTTACTTGGGTTTGCTTGAACCCCAAGGTTAATTTGCTTTGATTAGTTTATTGTTTTGCAACGCATTTATTTACACTTGGTATTTAGAATAATATTTCTTTGCTTTTTACGAATCCGCAGTTACTTGTTTTAATTTCTATGAATTTGCAATTAAAATAGTTCATTGATTTCCATGAATCAGTTGCACTTGCATTCTTAGATAGGCTTTTACTCATGCATACATGGAACAGTCTCCAATTTATAATATAGATAAGATAATTTGCTGCAAGTAGTTAGTTTTGCTCTCATTTTGCTTTTGGATCAGGCGACTGCTTTCTAGATTAGTATCTGCAATTCCCTTCCATCGAATAGATTAGCATAGCATTAGACTAGTTTGAATATAAGTTATTAATTAGTTTCCCGCCTTTATAGAATAGGTTAATATAACATTAGATTAGATTTGAATTTATAGTTACTTTCCAAGTTCTTAGTTAATTTCCTGTTTTCATAGATAGATTAAATTCTTTCATTTAACTCATGATAGTCATGCATGTAGATTAAAATCATATAGTTTCATGTTAGCACATTTGCGTTTTTAGTTAGCTTAGATTAGAATAAGCTTTAATCTTACACATATAGTGTTTGCATCTCACAAGCTCCCTTCCTAGGTTGACAAATTAAGTGTTGAATTAGATAGTGCATATTTTACCCAACAAGCATCATGCTACCATCCAGACCGAGCATGCGCATTTTCTCCTTGATGTTTGTTTAAATACATGTAAACCGTGGCGGAAGTACCATGCTCTAGTTGTTATTTTTTTTATTATGACTGTAAACAATTTCAGTTCCTATTTCGAGGATTAGCCTTGGGGGTCTGAAATGATATAAAAATATCACCATCGAGGGAGAAAGGGTTGGGTTTTCAAAAGCCCAGAGGCTCTTCATTTTAATGGGTTTCAAGTTTTAAGTAGATGAATGAAATTTGCAGAGGAGGAGCGTTAAACCTTTCATGGCAGAGATTCATGTACCATCTGTTTCTTCAATAAGTAATTTCTTTATGTGACTGTTTATCCTGTTTCCCACTCCATTTTGTATTTGCTTTAATGCTTGAGCATTAGTGTATATGGGTCAGAATTCATCTTGCATGCTCTAGGTCCATTGTTCAAACATTTTTCAAACATTTTCTTCTAAAGTCTTGCAGAATTCACCCTAGCTAGGTGCTCTGTTTGATGGGTTGTCTCCTTATGTCTCCTAATCAACCTGCTAATACCTCTAGATTGAGGAAAGGGTGTCTACCTTGCCTCTTTCCATAAACCTTCATACTTCCTACCTCCTGCAACTTACTTCAGACTTGATTGTTGACTCCATTTCCCAATGGTCTCCTCCATGATTGTCCCTCCAAAATTTATTAAAAACAAACTTGTTCTATTCAGAAATATGACCTTCTTACTATCTTTGGTTAACTATCTTGAATATAAAAAGATTGTAAATAGTGATAGATCCCTCTCTGATTGTATTAGGTCAGAAATACAGCCTAAATTGGTTCTAATGTTACCTCGGGATTTACCTTTCACAACCTAGGTACATCCTGAGTGTTAACAAACTGGCGTCGTTGCTGGGGAACGAAGATTCAAATCTTCCCTGGATATGAACGGCCATTAGAGGAAATAAAATGGGCCTCCTAAGGAAAATAATAAAATAATAGTTAAAATAATAAAATAATAGTTATTAATTTTGGAGGAAGAATGAAAAAAACTAGTTTTTGTGTTCGTATTTTCTACATATATCCCTTTGTTTTTACTCAAATTCTAAGTGAGAGAGCTTGTTCAGTGTGTAATTTAATTCCACATCCAATGAGTACCCACACTGCATACTTTTGACGAACCCCACTACCCCAAAAACAAGAAATACCTAAAAAATGTGATGATGACATCATCATCATGTTTTTTCAGGTATTTCTTATTTTGGGGGTAGCAGGGTCCATCGAAAGTATGCAGTGTGGGTACTTGTTGGAAGTGGAATAAAATTCTACATCCAACGAGCTCTCCTGCTTGAAATTTGAGTAAAAACATAGGGAGATATGTCGAAAATATGAACAAAAAAAGTAGTTTTCTTTTATGACAAATATGTCAATTCAACCATTATGGTTGGCTCATTTTATTGAAATTCTATTGGTTCTTGAATTCCAACCCACAAAATTTTTTGTTGGTGCATTTTCTTATAAGGCCCATTTTAGACCCCAAATTTCCTCTAATGATAGTTTCAGATTTGATTGTTGATGGTGAACAATGGTAAAAAATCTAGAAGGTTGTGCATCTTTCACCTGGTGACTCCATTCTCAAAGAATCTAGATTTCAGTGACTCCACTGGTGACATGATCCAGAGATCAATTTTTCAAAGAGAACCGACAGACTCTACTGGGGAAGTGAGCTCATTGTAAAATCATGGAAATGCATGATGAAAATATAAGGTACTCAAGTTTCAGTTTTCTCCAAGATGTCTTATCCTTTTTTGTAAATTTTTTCCTGTCTTTTCCTAAGCTTGTCGAAACAATTTTCCATTGTTCATTGCACTCAAAACAAAACCAAGAATTTACTCCTCTATATCCTTATTTACGAATTGAAAGTATTTCATCTTCTTGTACATTTCATTTTGATCAAGATCCTTCATTCAAACCACATGACATTAAAGACCACCCTTATGAGCCTTATGAAACCACAGTTGATAATACATCCATTCCACATAGCTCTGTTTCTTCCAATATCCCAAACTAGTACAAACCACTTCACTTACCTCTTATTCTTCATGATTTCCCTACAAAGCACTACAAGTACCTTCCTAAGTTTGATGGAGAATCCAAGAACCTTACAGCTGAGAAACATTTACAATCCTTTGAGCATTTCCTTGACCTCGTTGAAGTAGAACATGATGATGTTTGCATGAGGTATTTTTCCCAATCTTTGCAAGGAGATGTTAAGGAATGGTTTAAACACTTGCAGCCTGAATCCATCAGTACATGGGGAGAGTTTTCTGACATATTTTTGAAATTTTGGGGTAAGAGGAGGTCATTGGACCAAATACTTTCAGAGTTCTATTCCATGAAGAAACAGGAGGGTGAAACCATGTCTTTTTTTAACAAGAGGTTTGCAAGTTTTTTATTATAACATGCCAAAAGAAATCCAACCTCTTGAAAATTCTACTAAACTTTACTACGCAACTACCTTTCCTCCTAAATTGTCATTACTTCTTATGGAGAGAAAGTCAGTCACATTGTAGCATATGTTTATTGATTGTTTGGAGGTTGAAGACAATCTTAGGATGTCTAAAAAAGTTTCAGACCAAGACAGTGGTGATAAAATGGAAAAGAAATTAGAATTGGTTGAGCCACATAAAGAAAAAGAAACATTCTCTTTGCATCTCAAACCTTCTTTTAGTATACAGAGAAATGATCAACACAGTGATGTAAAAGAAGATGGTTTTACTAATTTGTTTTCTGAAGATTGCAATCAGCATGTTACAAATTCTGTTAGTGGTGATTTTAAGTAGGATTTCAGTATGCTTGTATATGATGAATATGAGGATGAATACTTGGATGTTGTACCTAAAAACCCAGTCGTAAATTTTGTAATTTCAAGGCCTGTTAGTGAAGAAAATCGGGATGTAACCCAAATTCAAAAGGCTGAAAAACGAAAGGATAGTGAGTGTACTGAAGGTGACTATTTATCTTTGTGTTATTCTTCATTTGAACTGATAAGACAAAGACTTAAAGTCTCTAAACATAAACATAAATTTGAGGATATGGAAAATTTCATGGACTTTTTAGAAGTAGAAGATGATGAGGATGAACAATCATGCAGTCAATCTCAGCTTATGGAAAAATCAGTGGTTTGCAATGAGGCATTGGATCACAAAGAAATAGGTGAGGGCTCTCAAATAAATGCTTCTTTAAATCTTTCACATTCATCAATTTCATCTCAAGAATAAGGGGTTTATTTGCTTGATTATATTGAAGAACAAAATGACATTTCTTTTGGAGTGCTTGGGAAGAACGAAGTTTTAAATTCAGAAAATTTGAATGAAATTGTGGATATTTAATTTGAAAATAGTCATGAGGATTCCTTTCAAAGTTATTTTGAAGATCAATTTGACAGTATGCAAGAAGAGTTACTTTTTGGATAGCTTTGTCATGACAAACAGGTGATTGAGTATGTTGAAATTTGTCATGCTTTTTATGATCCAGTAGCATAATACATGGATACATTTTTCAGATGGGGTAGTTGGTTGTGTGTTTGCAGCAAAGGACATACTTTTCATCATAACCTTTTTCCATTTTGTTCCTATGTTCTAATTCCAATCAAGCATGAGGCAGAAACACAATTATTGGATAAATTGTTTGCCATTGGTTCCATTGGAAGTCAGAGTTTACTTGATTGAGCATTTGTGCTCAGTTAAGTAGGATTGTTAGGTATGAATAAGCTCGACATGGCGAGCATTTATTTCAGCAGTTTTTTGTTTAGTTTTAGTTTCAAGCGTAGTTCAGTTACAGGTTAAGGTTTGCAGTTACAGTTGTTTTCAGCTTTCAGAGTATGGCCAGGTGACAGGTGACAGTTTGCAGATTGACAAGAATTTATTTGTAGCAGTGGTTCAGTTTATAGTTCAGCTCAGAGCAGGTTGAGGGTTTCAAAGAAAGATTGGGAGCAACCCAATGGATCTGGCACCTAGTCTACTGGGTTCTTTGCTACCTCGCAGGGAGGATAGCATCCCAAGTGGAGCTAGCTATTAGCATTAAGTTTGAATTTTTGAAATTATGGACTTGAAAGGTTTGAAAATGATCCTATTTGATGAAATTTTGTGGAAGCTCTTTTCAGGTTATCTGGTCAGCAAGTTATTTCATCAGGAGTTGTCAGATGGAGAGTGGATTTTGATCTATGATGATAGATGTTTTTGTAGATTGAAACATGTAGCAACAGAATAAGGGTAAAGTGTGTTAAGCTTCGATGGTTCAGATTCATGACGAGGAAGATCGATGGCGGAAAGAGATTCCACGGACCGGAGATGCGAGGAAGGATTTAATTTTGAGATTTGTAGAGTACGTTAAATGGGTGTGATGTTGGAGGGTCGAGATCGACACAAGATAATATCAACGACTCTAAATCATTCAGTGCGGTCAACATGCCTGGAGAAAGAAACTTTTTCAAATTGCGGAATGAGTTAATGGGTGAAAAAAATCTGATGGTGGAGATAAGAGAGGAGATAGATCTATGGTATAGAATGATTCTGTGGATTGAACTATTGCAAATAAAGTCAGGATTTCAATCCGCAAAAAGTGGTAGGGGCTGCGAAGATCTATGGTCGAAACAAGAGATTGGGTTGATTGACGGGTGAGAAGAATTCCACGATTAGAAGTTTCTCGAACAATCAGATGAGAAAGGATTGGCAGAATACTAAAGTTCTCAAGGTTGAACGATCTCGATGAATATTGATTATGGATCAACCGTTGACGCTGATTCCCCCAAAATAAGTTGTGCAGGTTGGTAGTGCAGAGTTTTGATATGAAGATCTTGTATATCGACGACTTGAATTCAAAGAAAGGAAGATCTATGGACAAGGTTGATTTTGCTAGATTGAAATGCTCGTGGAATGTCTGAACTCTCGATCAGCGAAATGGGTTAAAAAGTGATGATATATGATGGCGTGGATCTCGCTGAAGAAATATCTAAGGTGGACATCTATTTCGTCGACGAGACTAGCACGAAAAAAGTAGCCCCATCAAATTGGCAAAACATGACGGGTCTGTACACGTGGACGATGGATATGGAGGGTGTTTAGATCAAGTGGTTGAGAAAGTTCCAAATCTATAAATGGTCATGTTAAGGTCAATCTGACAGTGGAGAGGATGCCCTCACATATGATCTGCCTTCTCGATAGTTAATTGATCTCAGCTCATGTGCTCGCTCGTGTCGTCACCAGGATACTCGATGATGAAGTGTGAGAGAATGCTGATGAGTCATCCTCGTGTCCAGTTTTCCAATTCTATATAAACACCACCTTTTAGATCCATTAAGGTGCATAGGATGATGTAGTGTAGAAATAAAAATTGAAGTATCATTATGCTAGACGTTTCGAGAATTCTGAAAAATTCGCAATGGCGATCTGGTTCGAGAAACTTGTCAATATGGGTGTGTTGTTAGTTGGTGAGCTCAATTCCATGCTCATCTACCCCCCTAATTTTTTACACCAAGGAAGCGCCAACCATCAGGGAAATGATGTCCAACAAATTGAGAGATACACCTATTTTCAGATAGCCATACCTCCAGTTGCACGGTTCATGGGCTTTCACGTCCAGTGGGTGTCCCTCCAGAAACCTCGGATGCAATTGTTGCCTCCAAATCCTTGGCGCATGATGATAGTTGCTAGAATTTATCTATGGGAGTGAATGCTCGTACTATAGCACCAGGGGTCCAAAGTCTTCATCATCGCCTTTGTGAATTCCAGTTGCCAAATTTTTCTGAGGTGGTGAGGAGGTCGAAGACACACCCCACCGTATTTCCTATAGGAGAAACCACCTCATGAGAGGTGAGGAGTACAATAATGACAAGCCATTGCAGAGGCTTGTTTCTGCCAGAAGCAATGCGTCCCTTCTTCAAGTCCCCTTGTATAACAGTCTTACCAAGAGAGGGGGGAGTTGTGGAGAAGGTTGGGCATGGAAGGGACACAAACTCCCTTGCCGGATTTGAGCCCATGTAGAAAGGTACCTTTGAGCACAGAATGAACACAAAGGGAAAAGACATGTTGCTGACTCGATAGACAGATAAAGGGTTCGGGCCTAGTTGGCGATGAGCCACTAGAAGCATCTTGAGACGTTGTTTTCATAGACTGCGAGCTCAGAACCAGAAGTGTCATGCTACCATCCAGACCAAACACGCGCATTTGTTCCATGATGTTTGTTTAAATATATGTAATTATGGCGAAAGTACCATGTTCTAGTTTTTATTGTTTTGATTATGACTGTATACAGTTTCAGGTCCTATTTTGAGGATTAGCCTCGGGGGTCTGAAACGATGTAAAAAGATCCTCGCTGAGGGAGAAAGGGTTGGGTTTTCAAGAGAGAAGAGGCTCTTTATTGTAATGGGTTTCCATTTTTAAGTAGATGAATGAAATTTGCAGAGGAGGAACGTTAAACCTTTCATGGCAAAGATTCTTGTGCCATCTTTTTCTTCAATAAGTAATTTTTTATGTGACTATTTATCCTGTTTTCCACTCCATTTTGTATTTGCTTCCATGCTTGAGCATTAGTGTATATGGGTCAGAATTCATCTTGCATGCTCTAGGTCCATTGTTCAAGAATTTTCAAAACATTTTCTTCTAAAGTCTTGCAAAATTCACCCTAGTTAGGTGCTCTATTTGATGGGTTGTCTCCTTCCATTTGCTAATCAACCTGCTAATACCTCTAGATTGAGGAAAGGGTGTCTACCTTGCCTCTGTCCATAAACCTTCGGACTTCGTCCCTCCTGCAACCTACTTCAGACATGATTTTTGACTCCATTGTCCAATGGTCTCCTCCATGATTATCCCACCAAACTTTATAAAAAACAAACTTGTTCTATTCAAAACTTTGACCTTCTGACTGTCTTTGGTTGAATATATTGAGTATGAAAACTTTGTAAATAGTGAGAGATCCCTCTCTGACTGTATTAGGTCAGAAATACAGTATAAAGTGGTTCTGATGTTACCTCAGGATTTACCTTTCACAACTTGGGTACATTCTGAGTGTTAACACCCGATAAAGGGGGCTATGAGGTTGACAAGAATGAAATTGCTCTTGATCCTTGTATGAAGTCTATTATCAAATCAAATCAAGAGCTGCATGAAAAAGAGAGAAAAAATGAATTAAGAAAATTCACAAATGATTTACATAAGGGAGGGGGCATTCTGATAGTGTTCCCCGTGGCATTATTAAGACAGTGGAAGGTATTGTATTTCTCACCAGTGTGACATATTGTAACTTTCCATTCTTCTATTCTATGTATGGCTTAAATGATTAGAGTCTAGGTGCACCATTCATCATAGAGGCTTGCCTCTGCAAATGAATTAAGAAGTTTTCATGCATTTTCTTGTTTATGTGTAGGAAGAAATTGAGGCTCAAGCACAATCTAGATCTGTATCAATTTATGTTCATTATGGGAAAAACAGGTTGAGGGATGTGAGATTTTTTTTGGGGCATGATGTTGTCTTAACCACATATGGGGTGTTTTAATCATCATTCCATGCTGAGGTTGGGCAATATATTTAATCCCAAGTGCATTGAGGAAACTATAGAGTTTCTAACCTATCATTTTCTGTATCCAATGTTTCCCATTTTCATGTGTGTTGAGATTAACCTTCTTTTGTTTAATTTTGTAGAATCCCCATGAAGAAAGTGTGATTCATGCAATACATCGGTTTAGGGTGGTTCTTGATGAAGCACACAACATAAATTCGTATAAAATCCAACTGTCTCAAGTTGTATTTGCTATCATTGTTGATTGTCGTTGGTGCCCGACTGTAACTCCCATCTAGGTATGTGACATATCTGTGCTATCTAAATAACAATAGGACTTTATGTAGTGTGATTACAAGTTATATTTTATTGTTGGCTTAGAACAAACTAGAGGATGTCTATAATCTCTTTCATTTTCTTTAGTTTGAGCCATGGGCTAGTTGGGTATGGTATGTTCCCTGTCCTCTTTTTATGTTTACGTAGTGTTTTGAGGTAATATTTCTTTGTTGTTTGTAAACATAACCTTTGTTAAAAAAAGCACTCATCTTGGAATTGTGTTCAGCTGAAACTTTCTTTGATGTGATGTCACTATGTTGAATATTAGTGGGCTAATGCCTATGAATTTATAATGGGGAATGGTATAGGTTCACATAATTTTTTTTCCAGCAAGGGTTGAATGAATTTTTTTGCAGGCAGTTGATGTAAAGTTAAAACAACAATGAACCACTAAAAATCCTGCATATTACCTCTGTTAATTCTATAAAGAAAAATGAATATAGACTAAAACATGGTTAGATGGTACTTGTCTTTTCAACAAAGGGCTTCATCTATATATTAATAAAATAGAATGTCATTTCTAGCAAGCATGAAAGATCTAAAAGAAAATAGAGGAAAGAAAAATAGTAAGGATCACAAGTATAAATTTCTCATAGCAAAAACTTGTGTCAAGAATCAAATAGAGACTCAAAGGGGGCATACATTTTTCGTCAGTCTATGGACCACAAATTAATACCGAGTTATTCAAATTTCCATATGTGAAGGGCAGTTATTTCC
The DNA here is from genome assembly GCA_001517045.1 of Pseudotsuga menziesii. Classification (NCBI taxonomy): domain Eukaryota; kingdom Viridiplantae; phylum Streptophyta; class Pinopsida; order Pinales; family Pinaceae; genus Pseudotsuga; species Pseudotsuga menziesii. The sequence goes on along the minus strand of LPNX010234145.1, from coordinate 263,403 downwards.
CAATCCTAAAGAAAATTTATATAACATTGGTAAGAACTTTGTGAATAAATATACTCTAATTCCAGAAAGTAGTGTTACAAATTGGCTATAAATATTTTTTCAGGTTGTTTTACTGGAAGAGGTTGAGGATGGCCTTGTAGAAGAGCTTGTTCAGAAGTGTCCTGTGAAAGTATTTGACATTGAAGATTTTGGTGGAGGTGGGCCTTTTATTAAATGAAATACATTTATCTCTTTTTTTCTAGTTCAGAAAATGCATATTATTTTGTTGCTTGGTGGCATGAATTGTTTTGTGGCTCCTAATTTGCATTAACAACGTAAAATTTTCTTATATGATAAATAGGGAAAAATAAGGCAAAGGTTTTTTGTCCAAGAGATTGTACATTATGACGTGAATGCATTCGTGGGGATGTTTGGGATAGGCACGCAAATTTACATCTTGTGAAGGAGAACTTTATATGTAAGTATCGTTACCTGGGATTTTGTAAATATTATTATTATTTGGATTATTGACTTCCTTTCTACTTTTAAATCTTTATACTTCTCAAAAATTTAAATTTTTTGAATTGTGCATTTTGTTTTCCAGCTACTATTGAATCAATGGGGGCATTTCCACCTGAGGTGCTTTTTATTGAAGTTGTGAATATTTTTGAAGAAAAATGTGAACGGATATTGGGTGAACTCTCGTGAGTTGCAAATGTATGTCAGCATATTCATTTCATGCAACCACATCTTATTGCTAGAAAATCAATATCATCAATTTCAAAATAATCAAAATGGAGAAGGTTGTGCCTATAATAGATATTTTTGACCAGGTGATATATAGTGTGATGACAAAGTTTGAATTGAAGACCCACTGTAAATTCATTTTAATTAGAAACAATTATGAATGAATGTTGTATATATTAAAATGGTGAAGGTGAAGGAATCGAGTTGAGATAATTCTCAGAAGCAAACCTCTGTGTTCCTTTACAATGAAATAATTCTTGTTTCTCTTCTATGTAGGAATGATTTGCACGAAGCTAAGACTTGGGACTTGAGTCTTTGATTTTTCAAACATTTCATGTTGAATTGGTTCAAGGACCTTCTTTCCTCCATGTTCTAATACTATTTTTTATTATAGAAAGTTTCATGCTTTTCATGGTCATTGGTTAGCATGAGCAAGTGGTTGTTTCACTTTCATGTAAAACTGATTTGCACGAGGCTAATATTTGAGAATGCTCTCTCAAATATTGTACTGAGAATGCTCTCTGCTTTATATTTAAAACATCTTTAATTATATACATTATTTAGTAAAAAATCTTTATTTTCTAGCATAAGTTACATACTAGGGAGAATTTCTCTGTACCTACCACGTGCATTGCATAAAAAATGTAGTATGATTGACCATCTATTGTGCTAAGTTTTGGTTCTTTACACTCTACTCTTATGATTATAAATGAGGGGTTCCATTTTTGTGAAGAGAAAAATATTACATATTGGGAAAGCATTTTTAATTGAGCTTGTTTCTATGCTTTATAAATGAGTAGTGGTTTGACCATAGACATGGAGTTTCCTCTTTTTATGTTGCTGCAACAAATTTCATACAAAATCATATATGATAGAGATGCAATTTTTTTTCTCCATAATAGGAGAGTAGAAAAATGCAAAGGCGATCTCTATATTGTGGGAGCTACATGAGAGAGCTAGATTAGGTGCACTTTTATTTTTTTAAATGCAGTAGATACTTAAGTGTAAAATTATTGTCCTTCCTTCTATGTCCATCCTTTCATGTAGGTGTAGCATGATGAGCCAAAGTTTGATCATAATATATATCAAAGTATATAAAGGAAGGTATAAACCACATTGTATTCTTCTTTTTTTCCATTTATAATTTTATTGCATGTGCTTGACTAATTATGGTGTACAACTATGAGACTCTGCATCCAATAGATAGGTAGAGTAAGTTACTACTTTCATGTTTTTAATTTCTTTTTGTTTTGTTTAAACAGTGGAATTCCAAGTGGGAATTTTGGACAAAGTTGAATAGTTGTGGGAAATTTGCTAGTTCTCTTTTGAGGTATAAATGATAGCAGGATTAGCATTGTCTATCTTTAAATTTTATTTTATTTTATTTATATATCAATCTGAACATGGTTTCTTTCCTTGATTGCAGGTTAGTGGTTATTTAAGTCACCTCTGAATAAAATGATCACATAAGTATTCATACTTCTTGTCAGCAAGCAAACTCAAAGGTATCGTTGCTAATATTTCATCTCATTTCATTTCCATCTATGTAGTGGATAAGAGTACTTAGAGTTAATGCCCATTCTTCTTGATGTGAAATGGAATTAGTTGTATATTTATTTCTACTATTCTATATAGATTTTGGGTGATGATTTGCTCCATTTTCTCATCCTTTTCTTCTATACAAACTAAAATTCTCATTTCCATGACATCATCGACCACCATCTTCAAGTTACTTATGAATTTTCAGTCAAATTCAGATATCTTGGCATCAATCTAGATGAATCGGTAGATAGTTTAACATTGGATGCATGCTTGTCATTCCTATAAATTTCTTGGATTTTTTCATTTTGCATCATTCAAGAATACAAAATAATGATTATCAAGTTACTATAGATACATAATGGATTGCCTTGTAATAGTCCTTCAAGTATTTCAAATGCATTTATTAAGTACAAAAAGGACTTGAAGGACTAGTACATGGTAAGCCATTGTGGATCTATAGTAACTTGATAATCATTATTATGTATGCTTGAATGATGCAAAATTTGTTTGAATATCATCATTGTCAGGCAATAACAACTTCTTAAATGGTGCTATCTCAATAGTAGAGCACCTACTTAATTATAGGCAAGAGGTTGGTGGTTCAATTCCTCTATGCCCTATCATAAATTTGTGACTACAAAAATGACTAAATTCACATATATACGACTATTAGTAGCTAATTTATCATATCTTATAGTACGACTAACGTTTAGTCGTATTTATCTTAGTCATTAATATGTTATCATCTAGTAGTTTATTTAGTCGTATATTTGGTCATTAATTATTGCAACTAGTGACTAAATTAGTGACTAAATCCGTGAATAAATCTGTGACTAAATCAATGACTAAATCATCGATTATCAATGACTAAATCAATGAATAATAAGTCAACCTATTAATGAGTAACTGAAATACGACTAAGTTAGTCAAGCTATAATATAGTGGAAATTAGCTATTATTAGTCGTCAAGTAAAAAATAGTCATTTATAGCCGGATTTTAGTCATTAATTCCTCATTTTGTATTAGTTATAGGTGATCCTTCTCCTTGCTGATGTCCCTCTCTCTCTCTTCTATACGCTATACACAAGTGAGTGTGTGTGTTCAAATTAGGAACACAACTCCTCTATTTATACTCTTTCTATCACTTAACTTTAACCCTAACAAGTCAGCCCCCACAAATGTACTGGGATGACTTCACCTAGGAAGACACAAAACAATATTATATTATATTCAAGAGGGTACTATTGACCCAACTTATAATGGAGGTTATACCTCATGACTCTATGATGACCAAATACAATAGTAACATCCTAATGGAGGAATAAGAAATCTCCCTTGGGTTACATCAACAAAATACATTCAAAATATTCTTCAAAGTTACAATGTTTCAACATGAATCAATGGTGAAGAGTGGAAACTGATAAAATGATCTATATAAAGTGCAACACAGTCATCAAATCTAAAAGGAAAAATATGTTGACAATCAATGAATACCTCTTTCCCTTGTTCCAGCTAAATGTGAACACTTTTATTTTCCACTGCTTCATTGATAATTTCAGTTTTTCCCTTCTAAAAATATACAATATCATTTTGAAACACATTTGATCGTCATCAAATATTATCTCACTGGTTTCTGGAGGCTATTGTTCAACATTTTCTAGAGAAGAGAACATTGTTGATTGACCAAGTAAGCCTTCATCACCTTCTGCTTATTTTACTGATATTAGCTCATAATCATTCCCTTCATTGCCTTCTTGAGAATCAGATTCATACTCATCAAAGATATGCATGTTATTACTAAATACAATGAGGGATGAACCAATAGTATTCTCTTCTTTAGAACCATAGCTGTCAAAGATTAGATCTGATTTTTGACAAGTGTCATAAAAAATGTCGATCAAAATATTTAGAAAAAGAAAAATCTACCTGGTGCTCATGTAAGTTATCATCCAGATCAAGAGATATTCATCATAAATGGATGAGTAAAAAATTATGAATATTGCAAAGCAGACTCTTGATTCCTATCATAAAGGAACAAGCTAGGTCGACTTTTGAGTTCTCAGGTCAAGAAGTATTGGAATTTACACCCTCGATAGAAGAAGTAACTGTGACTCTTGAGTTACTAAGTCAAGAGGAATAAGGGACTACTGTGACTCCTACCTATTCAAGTAGGGATGAATATAAAATTGCTACTACCCCTAGGAAGGAAAGGAAGTCAGGTCGGTTGTCTCCTTATACCCCTCATCACAAAATATCCATACCACGAGACACAGAGTTTGATAAGAAAAGACATCCCAACTACAAACCTCAAAATGCGATACTTAGTAAAAAGTATGCATGCCTACCAGAACTTTGTTGTGGCTTCCTACAAGGTAGGGAAGCAAGGCACATTAATATGACAGTTCCAGATAAAGGACTTGTTAAGAAAGACGATAACAAGAACAATGTGTTATAGCTAATTTTACCACACTTGGTGAATCACACTTGTATGGCCTTCCCCTGTCCCTTTGCAGACTCTTTGGATCCCATGGACCTTTTTTATACCTTTGATGTTTCCAATATCATCCCTAAAAACATGATTAAATTGCTATACGCAACTTTTAAACCCTTTCTCACGTATATACGTGGGTTTTACCCCTAAAACCATGTACATTGGGATGTGTGCAAAAGGCCAAATTATTTTGGAGTTTTCCTTGACATGGATTTGACTCACTTGTCTCTTGGCCTTCGATATGCCTTGAGATCACTGGGATTTGACCCTTCATTGCCCCATTGAAGAGCTATAGAAGGAACCCTTTGGATACATTGAAGAACATGTGAGAATTGAGAGCAAAGAAACTATAGTCCATTGTTGCCGGAACTTATGCTTGAGTCTGCATCCCTTTGTCCCTTGGAGCACTTTGGTGTTCTTCCCAAGCTTGCTATTGATAGATGGAGAATTGAGGTGGTGGAGGCCTTAAGAAGGGGATTCAGTTTCTCCAATTCGCAGATGTGCCGACAAAGGTTGTATTCATTGTAATATCTGATTTTATATTAATAGAAATATCTTTTCCTGTCCAATAATGTATGTTTGAATGAATATTGTATCCATGGATGATTCCAAATTCTTATACGTTGTTGATCCAATATTCAAGAGAAATCAAATATCTAACACTAAAGGATCAAAACTCGTACCTTATTCTGGACGGTTGAAGTAGATCCCCGTTGAGCTTTCCAACTCCAGCTTGAATTGATAAATTACTTCCTCAACAATCAGTAAACAAGACAAGCATGCTATATATATTATTTTTCATTTGAAATAACACAATGAAACATAAGAAGTAGAAGACATAGATATGAAAGATAAAATTGATATTGACAATCACAATGTCAATATCAATTGTAAAGAAAATGACGTTGTCATAGAAGTCAATGAAGTCAATAAAGTCAATGTTAACAACAATTATGAGAGAATTGAAGTTATATAAGAATTCAATGATGAAAATAAAAGTGTTAAAGATGACCTTAATCATGATAACGTAGAATAATGAAACCCAGAGGATGGTGCGACAAATGATGAGAAGAACATTCTATTAGTAGTCACAACTCAAGATGTTCTAGAATTTCAAAAGGTTCCCAGAGAACAAATAAAGACAAGCTTTTCAGACAAGGACATAAGTACTTTATTAGTAGTTGCCACTACAGATAATAAAACCATATCAAAGCATGCAGAAATATAAAAATATACATCAAAATAGAAGGTCAAAATAACACCATCATATTAGAAGCTCAGAAGAATACTCCATATAGTTGTTATGCATCCATCTACAGAATCATATGCAAGAAAATATTTGAATGGAAATGCGACCAAATATTTCAAGAACTACTAAACTGTGGCACCATTATTTGTGGAAAGAACTCCAGTTGCAGCACGCTCATAAGAATATTCGTGGGAGAATATTTTCAGAGCAAGATGACTTGTAATATACCTAAATAAGTATATTTCTATTATTATTAATTAATTAAAAATTAGGTCAATTAGTATTAATGGTCAAAGGTCACCTCTTTACAAGTTCCAACCATTCATGGGTTAGCTTCCATATATAATGTAAGTCTGTCAATGTAATAAATTATCAATCCAATAATAAATAAATATATATTATCAATTATGATAATAATGTAAGGATGATACCTTACGGACTCATTCTGGGTATTTTCTAGGTTTTCTTTTGGGTTTTCCTCTGGTGTATCTTCTCCCTATCCTACATTCTTCGTTGTCAATGGATCGTCATGGTGCACCTCTTCTTCTATAGATAAATAATCATCTACGACATGAACTCTCCATTATTTCGACCAATATTGAACAATGGCATTGATTTATGTAGTGGACAGCTGATACTGTGTCGCAAGCCATTGTTGCTGTGGGTCTTGTTGAGGCTGCAAAAATATATGATGGGCCCTGATAAAAAATCTGACAATGTTTCTAAGCTGCTTAACAATCACCTCGTTAATTTTGGCCTGCTTTCTTACATAATGTCACAAGGCCTCTCCTTGTAAAAAGAAATCTATATTATTTTTGTCTTGCCTCTTTGGGAATGCTTTGTCGAACCAGAGATTCTGGTATTGAGCTCCTCGACATAAGACGAACATATATACCCCTTGATAGTTTGGTGGTTCTTCCCATGCAATAAACAAAGTCAAAATAAGTAGCCATGAATAATGAAATGCACTACCTTTTTCCCATGCCTCATCTGCATCTACTAACAGTTCATTTAGCAGTTAGTGCGACCAGTTGAGTTGAACACCTGCTGCACATAACTGTGTCACAACAATCATCCATGCAGTGCACTAGTTTAGTCACATCTTTCACAACAATTTGCTAGATATAAATTTAGCTGCGAATCAAATAGTGTAGTCATTGATAGAGGCAATGGAAATGCCTCTAGTGTCTCTAGTTAGGTCATACTTTTTTTTCAGTTTGTTCATGAATAGTGTCATGTTCTTTACTGATAAAAAATGGTGTTGGGTTGATGCCTGCAAGTGGAAGCCCTGTAATCGCTGCTATTGTCAAGCACCCAATATGTAGGTAGATGATTTCCAACATACAGAGAATACGAGATTTATTGTCAACCCGAGAAAGTCTTTTATTTCAAAGGATAAATGCACAGTATATGCTTAAACACACAACCACTGTAATTGAACACTCTTATCCTCTAACAATTATGCCCATCCCAAGAATCTGTGTAATCCCATTCATCGTCTAGATACTACAATTTCAATTACCTTCTACCATGTAACAAGGAAAGATGATATAAGATTCACGACAATTGCAATTAAAAAGGAAATCCTATTCACATCCCAGAACAAGTAAATTGCCTATTCAATTTGATTACTTTTGAAATCCATAAACATAAATCAAATATTAATCTAGGAATTCAATTGCAAAGGATTGAGTTCAGCTACTCTAAGGAATTGAATTGCAGGAATGAAAATCAACAATCATAACAGGAAAGATAAATTGCAAGGATTCATGGGATAACAACTTGAAACTATAGGATGAACAAAGCTATGTACAACTACCACTCAATTTGCATAAAGAAAGTTCCCTACCCAGTTGACTGTCACTCTGTACCACTTACCAATCTTAAGAAAATGCAATCATAATTATACTGTAAATCGACACTACTACAGCTGTGCACAAAGGAAATAGGATGAACAAAACATCACACAATACTGAATTAAAAAGTCCTAAATTAAATCAGCAATCTCTGTGGAAGGCCGGCCTAGCCTTCACACAGAGATGCTAGATGAACAACATGCAACTCTCTTAAATAAGAGGTAACTCCTTATATTAAAGAGAGAAAGATTACACAAGTTGCTTCCACTGCTAATACAATGAATGAATTATCTGTGTTCTAACCCCCTGCGTCAAGACAGCTCCCCATATTTATACAAGCAGATCATAACATCCGATCCTATTAAAGGGCAGCCATGAAGATCTCTAATCTTTAGGCGCCCTAAATAATACTAGCTGTTACAAACGTGGCATAGTAAAAACATAGAAGATGCGAGAAAGCTGTAAATTGGCCCCGGAGTGACGATCCCTTCAGATCACAATTATACTCGAGCAGTAATGTACTAAATATCTCCAATTGTAGCGCATTCTATTACAGCTGCCCTGTCACAGCTCTGCCTAGGATGTTGCATTGGAACCACGTGCCTTAATTGGTGATCGAAGGGTTGAGTATCATCTTGAGCGGCGATCATCCCTCCTCAAGAGACTTATTCAACCTCATCCTCCTGCAGTCCATTCATCTCAAACTACCTTCATAAATCATAACATGTTAGCACAATCGAGATATACACAGCCTTAATTATCACAATCATAAGCATTAATAAGATAAAGCAATGATCAGTCTTACCTTGGCAGTTTGGGAAATAAAGTGAGGACAACAGGTCTGATTAACATGCTGAAATGGTGTAGGACATGGGAAGAAAAGGTGATTGAGGGTGGTTAAAAAGGGCCAATTCTTGGCTCAACAGCTATAAGCTTGACATCCACAAAAATATTTTAGTTGAGACATAGATAACTACCATGGAAGAACACCAGCAATTGTTTAACACATGCATTCACCTTTATGCCGCAGCCAAAATGCGACATGTGGATATGTGACAACAAACCATATTTGTTTAGTGCTCTTAACCATTCTATTGGAACTAGGATGAGAGGGCCATCCTCTGTGTCATAGAAAGAATCCATGTATTTTTCCTTTCCAACTCTGGAAATTTTTGTTAGGTCGTGGTCGACAAAGGTCATCTTATTTATATTTGGGAGTATGTTCATTGTTAACTGAACTCATTTTGGTACAGTCGATGCTACCAGTGGGTACCTTGCATTCTTGTCTATTTTGATATTAGGTGCATTAGTTGGTCTGGGTGGGACATAGTATGAAAGCATGATCATAGAGCCTAGTTGTTTATCTTCTAGTGGTGATGATGATGCTTTCTTGCAGCTACCAGACCGTTTCCCCTTTGACATGCCAGGTGGATATGGTACTAACCTAACTTCAGGGATAAATGGTGCATGTTCATCTTCTTCTACAACCATGTCCATCGGTGGAACAAATGGGACAGTGTCTTCCATAATGGGAGTAGGTGAAGGTATGATGATGCTTGATTTTGCAATGGTGCTTGTACTTGAGATAGAGATTACCATAATTTGTGAAAAACTATCTCGACTCTTACAGTTGCAGACACAATAACTCATCTTACTCAATCGGATGCAATAGAATTAACAAAAAATTGACATGAAGATGATATACATTCATCTGTTCAATCAATATTTCCTTCACATGTGTGGGAAATAAATGGAAAGGTGGCAGTGATTTTCGTCACATGGAGCAATTGTTTGAATCATTACAAGGAAATTTCCCATCACACCGTCACTTCGCCTATCAGTTCCATGGTATTTATTGTGCAATGGTGATTGAAATGACCGAAAAGTATGCCATCCAAATCTCCCATGTCCTCTAATTTATTAAAATCAGCTGTCTTTTTGCAACCAAATTCCATCATGTGACAACAGTTTTCATCCTGTGACCATGATTTGGTCGTCAATACATTTCTTTCCTTGAGGTAGATGGAGAGCCTTTGCTACCATTTTTCATCTTCGACATGTATATAGTCGGTCAACACCTTTTCTTTTCCTGTGATAGATAGGAAGTCTAGGAACAAAAACCCATATTTGTTACAAAATTAACACTTATAATTCAACATCTTTTTTTTTTGAATTCTTAGTCAACAAAGTCATGACTATCTTGGTAAGGCTTTAGCTGACTTCCATTCACAATTCCTTTGAAAGGTGTTCCATCTAATTTCTACAGTTGCACTATACCTCCTTCAATGAATTGAATGACAACATATAGACCCAGCCAATGTGTTTTCATTTTTCTACAGTGCTTAAAAAACTTACTGTCATATAGGAGTACAAGTCCTCCAACCTAAAAATGGTTATTATTGATGTGTCGGTCATGACATACTTTCTGTCGTTCCTTCTCAAAATTTTGGCAATAACCTGCATCAAGACTTTATTCCTCCAACTGCACAAAATGCGACATTCTTTTTTTGACAGCACCAACATCAGTCATTTTAGTATTTACAACAATCCCTAGACTGGGAACAATGTATTCCATTGGCATAACAACCTCTTATCCATACACTAGTCGGAATGGATTTCTACCTGTCAAATTCTTATAGGTTGTGCAATATGCGCATAGTACTGCATAAATTTTCTGGTCCTAACCATCTCTTTGAACATTGAACATATTTGTTAATGCATCTCAAGAATCTTGTTGAATGCCTCAATAACACCATTCGCTTCTGGGTGATATGGTTTCATCTTGCTGTGTTGGATCTGGAATTCTTTAGTGTATTCTTCGATCATCTGATTGACAAAGTGTGTTCCCTGATCGCTTATCAAAATCTTAGGGCATCCGAATCTAGTCACAACATTGTCGAACAAAAATTTGGCAGCAGTGAAATCCTTTAGTGGTGCTATTTTAACCCATCTAGTTAGGTAATTTGTCGTAGTAATAATGTATATTGCACCTAATTTATTTCCTGGTGGATTAGTAGGTCCAAAAAAATCAACAACCCATTTTTCATATTCCTGCAAAGTTATCTGAGGTACTAGCAGAATTTAATCTCGACGTGACGACTTTTCAGTTCTCTGACAGATATCGTAGTTACGCCAATATCCTCTAGCATCCACATATAAAGTGGGAGACCACAATCCTGCTTGCAATATCTTGCACACTATATATTTTCCATCATAATGGCCTCCTTCGACACCAGCATGCACTTCATTCAATATCATTGGTCACTTGTGTCCTACTACAAAACATTGGAGAATTTCATCCTGTCCCATTTTATAGAGTTTTCCAACTATTAATTGGAAATCTACAGCTGGCACCACTATTTGTTTTTTTTATACGCAGTACTAAATGCTTCTGGTGCATATCCCATACTCAAGAAATGTATACTATATTTGTAATGATCATCAAATATTGTGATCACAAATAGTTGCGCATAAGGAAGACTATCATCGAGATTCAGAGGTTGTTCTCCACTTTCAATCCTTAACATGCATTTTAATCTTGAGTTCAGTCAACCTAGCTTAACAATAAATTCAAAGTCAAAGTCCTAGAAAAGGAGAATCCACCAAAAAATATTCCCCCCCAATACTGGATTGTTCACTAGGTATTTCAATGTTGAATGGTCTGTGAACATATTGAAATGTCCATCTAACAAATAGTGCCGAAATTTCTGAAGCACATGCACCATAGCTAATATTTCTCTTTAAGTCGTAGTGTAATTATTCTCTGCTCTTGATAATTTCCTACAAGTGAAGGAAATAGGATGATCAATCGACCCTTTTCTAGGATGTGCAAGTACAACACCGAGTGGGACGTACAACGCATCGACATATACATGAAATTCCTTCTTCTAGTCTGGAAAAACTAGTATGGGTCATGTGACCATCTTGTTATTTAGAGTGTCTAGAATCTCTTGGAAATGCTCACTCCATTGAAACTTAACATCCTTCTTCAACATATTCTCCATTAAAGCAGTCACCTCTTCATATCCTTTGATAAATTTTCGATAGTATAATGTATGTCCCAATTTTGTTCTTAGTTGCTTAATTGTCACAAGGGGGTGGTAGGTCAATGATGATAAAAATTTTAGCAGGGTTGACCAGGATTCTATCATGACAAATATCATGGCCCAATAGAATTCCAAAAAGGGCACAAAAGATACATTTCTTTAGATTCAACGAAATCTGATACTATAGACACCGTTCCAACATCATTTTGAGGCTCCCAATATGATATTTTATGAGCCCAAACACCATCTAGTCATCGAAGTAGACCTAAATAAATTTATGAATAAAGTATTTGAAAGAAACAAATACTATCCTGGAAAAGATAGCAGGAGCATTCTTGAGTCCAAAGGGAATTACCATGTACTGGAAACACCCCCACTCCATCACAAAGGTTTTCTTGTGTTGATCTTGCTTCATGATTTTGACTTGATGGTAGCCACATAACCCATCAATGAAATAATAAATTTCTTGACCCCCAACACTTTCTAATACTTCATCCATAAATGGAGTCATGAACGGGTCATGCAAGAAAGAATTGTTCCACTTTCTTAGGTCGATGAAAATACGTACTTCATCGATATTCTTCTTATATTGCACTACTATCGAACTAATCTACTCATATTCTTCAACTATTTCTATGATACCTACATCCAACATTCGATCTAAATCTATCTTAACTTTTTCTTTATATTGTAGATTCAACAATTATGGTCACTAGTTCACAATATTTGCGTCAGGATTTAATGGTATCTTCATCTCTCCAAGGTCTCTGACAATCCCCTCCATATTTGAAAATTTTGTAGGGAACAGATCCTGAAATTCATGCAGTAGGTCTGTGATATTCCTGATAATTTCATCATCCCAATAATCTTTGACATTGGTGAACTTTGGATTCTCTGGAGATCCAATATTTACTTTCTTGACTTTCAATAGGTTCAAAAACTTGCCAATAGAAATACCAAATTGTTCCAATGCATGAATAAATTCAGACTCTGGTATGTTTATGTCGAGTGGGTTATCATCATTAGGTTCTCCTGTCACATTATAGCACTCCATACAGTGCTAGATTGTCACACTGCTATGATTAAAGTTTGACATCGACATAGGGATATTGTTGCAGCTGCAACAATTTTTCCAAAATTCAACAAATTTCGGAACCCTCCTTTTGCTTATATTGGTTTGATTTTCTTTTTTGATTTGGTTTAATGATTCTTCAGAAAGAATTTTCCTAATGCAAAAAATGATCCACTATTTTTTTAAGATTTCCATTGCCTTTGAATGCATTTTTGAGTGTTTGAGTCGGAAGTTTATTTAATTGCTCTCCCGCCGTTGCGGAGGAGTAATAAGCAACTAGCTTCGATATTTTTCTCTGATGCATTTTGTCTCAATCGTCTGACTTTTGGATTCATTTCAGAACATTTTGTTTCTAGGTTATTTGCAGTTGCGGACGGTAGACTACGAAGTCTCTTGATAGTTGCATTGACTCTTAAACCCCGCTTTGTTGTTTCGTGGATCCTTAAGTTTTCGGCTTCCGCCGTTACGACTGCAAAAAGCACTATCTTTCTGGTCATTAAGTTGATTTTTTTCTTCGATTTAGATTTTTCCTATTGCGGAATGTGATGTCCTTTATGATTCCATCGTTGCGGCTCCTTATCCTTCTATCACTCCGACGTTTAGTCTTGCGAGCTCCGATGCGTTATTGGCTTCTCCTGGATATCTCGGCGGTTCTCCTAGTTGTTTTACCACCCGACGTTGCGAAGGAGATGTTCTTGTGACCTCTGATCCTTGTGTTCTCATCGTCCAATGTTTCTCCTGCCGCTTATGGTTGACCATATATATATATATGGGGTCGGGTAAATCATTATTCTATTGTTGTTTTGGACTGTCGTGCACTGTCGTTTTCATGTGCTGTTGTTTTCGCTCGAGCTCGCCAGGACCCTTGCTGTCGGTACCCCGTTCCTAGGTGGCTCCTTCATGGAAACTCAATGGTTGTCCTCGCACCAGTTGCGCAGCAGTGCCAGGTAGGCTCTCGTATGCTTTTTCCCTTTCCATTCGACTGGATTGTTTCAATTTCCAGTTTGTTGTTATTTCCGCGGTTAGGGTTTCCTTGGTCCCCGTAATTTACATGTATATATGATGGGGGCATGTAGCATAACTGTCAGTGGGGAAGTTTGGTGGCCCATGAGGTAGTTTTCTTCTGTGGTTGTTATGGTTTTTGACCCTGCACTTGATGGTTGAGGAAATTGGTGCAGACGACCGTTACGCTGTCTGCACCAGTCTGCCCCATTTTATGATGGGCCATTCAGGGAAGGTTTTTCGTGGCCTCCCTTTGAAATGTTGGACTGGTTTCCCGCTCTCATGTTTCCTGCATCCTTCAAACCAAGGCCACATTTTACCTCGCTGTTTCGAAGCGACCCGATTCACGGTCGGATTCGAACCCGAGCCGGTCTGGGGAAGTATAGCACCGTGTAGAATTAGACGGACCATAGATGGCACGTGGATAGTATTTTTTTATTGAGGCGCCCCTGTTGAATAACTTGAATAAGTGCCCGTGATGTTCTACGTAGCGTAGTAGTCATGGCGCCCATAGAGAGCCCGAGGTTATTTCATTACAGCGTAGACTTTGTTACCCACTCAAGTTTTGTTGGTTAAGCCCTTTTCAGTGTTAGATAGGGGTATTTGTGTAAACACATTTGCTTCATTTAATTAATTGTCATCATATTACACATGGATGAGGTAAAACATTTTACATTGTTATCTCAATCTCTGCAATGTATCCGGAAATAGCCTAACAATTACAATTTTATACGTGACAGGAAGATTCCTTTGAACTCAAAATGTCTAAGCGTCAAAAGAAGAAGGCCCCCGTGGTCGAAGAGGATCCCGATGTTGAAGTCATCACCAAGACTGAATATATTTATGAGGACACCAAGTGCATAACTGGTGCAAAGCCTGAGTATCAGTGGGGAGACATCTACAGGTTGATCACGCGCCGAGAGGTTCCTGATATAGGCTTCGAGGAAGAAGGCATATACACAAATATAGAAAGGTCTTCACTGATGAAGATTGCTACAAGACTAGAGCTCTTTCCATGCTCTGAAGTGATTGGGTGGATTCTGCCCAAGGCAGATGTAACCACGATGATTCTTGAAAATGTTGACAAACAAGGCTATGCTGCCTATAGCCCAGGATATGTAGCCCTAGCCTACCACCTGCCAGAAGCACAAATATTTTTAACTGAAGATTGGCTGAGAAACATCAGAATGGACCTCGTCGAGACCCTCAAGAGAATGCTCATGCCTGGAAGAAAATTTCAAACCAGGCCGATGGGAGAATATGACACCGCGAGCTTAAGGAACCCTTACAGGTTCATTGCCTTAATCCTCAATAGAATTTTCGGGAGAGTTCATGGCAAAAGATTCAAATTGGAGTGGATGCCGATTATTTTTTATGTCATGACACAGGGGACCATTTTCAACTGGTCCAACATAGTGTCAAATAGTCTTTCAGCCTATATGGCCTCAGCTTTGGGAGGAGTGTCCCAAAAGAGGTCAAAATTTTACATGAGCTCCATACTCATTGATTGCATATTATGCAATCGACCTTTCCCTGGCCTTAGGTGCATCTAGGACCGGGAAAGAATACCTGTTTACTCCGCATACAAGCCACTGTGGGCTCACAAGTACCACAGTCACCACAGGGAGGTCTGTGAACATTTTATCATGCCATTGTATACTCTTATTTTCCTGAAAGAATGTGACTGCATGTCTGAAGAAGCACTGCAGGTGATCGAGGAATATGCTGATTATTACCTGACTGAGGATGGGCTCTATTTCAGAATGTTTGGAGGCTCTAGAGCACCCTCCCTACTGTCCAAATATGCCACATACTATATCATTCATAAAGAGGCAGTTAGGCAAGTCTTCCTAGATGGCATAGGAAGATTTTTATTTGAACATAAGAAGGCTGCATATCCCCCTTTTCCTTTCAGGTTGGGGAGTTATAAGTTTACCAGAGTAAAGAAGGTAGATGAGTTCGTGGAAGAGTTGGAAAAGTTTCATTTTGGGGAAATGCCCTTCCACAGGAATGACTCTCACAACAAAGTCGCTGAACACTGCAAAGAGGCCAATGTCCATTTCGAATACAGTCACCACTGGGATAGAGAGGAGTTTGTTTTCCACAGTGCATTAAACATAACAACCTTGAGGAAAAGGTTTAAAAAGAAGATCACCACCAAAGGTGGGAAGGGGCAGGATGAGCAAGCAAAGGCCAATGAGGAAACCAAGAAAATAAACGAAGAAGCCCAAAGGTTAGCCCAAGAAGCCGAAGGGTGGCTGAAGGGAGAAGAGGAAGAGAAAAGAAGAGCTGCACAAGAGGCAGCCAGAAAAGCAGAAGAAGATGCCAGAATTGAAGAAGAAGAAAGAAAAAGGAAGCTTGATGAGGAGCTTCAGAAACAGGAGGCAGAGAGGATGAAGCTGACCTAGACAGTGACAGAACACTCAGCCTCTGACATAGCTGACATTCAGACCCAGGATGTGGAGAACCTCGATGTTCAGGACCCAAAAGTACCTGCTGTCAGCACACCTGGAAAGTCTATGGCCCCCACCCTTAGACTGGTCCCCTTTGAACAGAAGATAGGGGAAGAAGTGCTTGATTTTAATACTATCTTCTATGACAAGGAAAGAAAAAGGATAGTGAAAAGAACTGAAAAAAGGTTGAAACAGGGGGTCTGTCTGGGAAGATGATAACTGATATGACCATTGTATACAGAATAGACCGAGATCCCAGAAACACTATTAGAGCAGGGGCTACATTGATCCACGCTTCAGAAGACAATGTAGACAAAATAATGACAGATTTGGAGCAATCTAAGAAGTCTTCTTCTCAACTGAAAGACACACTAAGAAAGGAAAGAGAAGAAAATAGTAGGTTGAAGAGAAAATCTGAAGACATGCAAAAGGAGATAAAGTCTTCAAAGGTTGAACTTCAGGTTCTCCAAGCAGAGAGAAGATCTATGGAGACTATCTAGGAGTGTATGGAGAAAATACAACAAGAATATCAAGAGTTGAGGGCAGAGAGAGAACAGCTGCTAGGAAAGATAGAGGATCTAGAGCTGCAAAAGACCACCTTGGAGGCGAATGCAAGGCAATCTCAAGAACAAGAGACAAAACTTCAAGAGCAGATTACCTCTCTGACAACAGCTTTGGAGGAAGCTAAAGAGCAACAGGTTAATCTCCAACCTTTCAAGGAACATGTGCTGGCACAAAAGGCCAAGATGCTTCAGCTGCAGACGGCCATAGAAGATGAAAGATACAGGGTTTTGCAAGTAGATGGTCGGTTGGAGGATATTTTGGAGACCTCCTCATATTTTTTTGATAGATCTCAGGACATCCTGGAAGTCCTGACAGTAAGGATGGCAAGACTAGAGAATAATGAAGAAGCTCCTGTAGAGCTGCCCTCGAAAGATCGACATGCCCTTAAGCAGGATTACGACTTATTAGAGTTTGCTATTAACACAGCCGAGGAATTCAAAAAGGCTGTTAGAAAAATGAAAGGGGCATGTATAGAATTCTTCAGAAGGCTCCCGATTACCTATAACCGATGCCAAGTAGAAGCTGAACAGAGAATAGATGCTTTTCCGAACCACAACTTGTTTGTGGAAATTTTGCAGAAAAGGTACCAAGAGGAGGAAAGAAAAATACAACACATTAAAGCTATCGACGACCAAACCTTAAGGAATGAAGCAGATCATTCCGTAGTCAGTGTGCATCTATTAGAAAATCAGCTTCATTTGAGTGCAGCCAGAATTGAAGCCATCAAGAACCAGGCTATGAAATTCGAGATAAACATTCATTTTTTGGAACCTTCTGAGTTTGAAGGCATCGCCTCAGAGGCTTTAGCTTGGAAGAAATTTCTAAATGCTCAAGCGGGGCCCTCCTCGTGAATGATTGTTCACTTTTGTAATATGTAACAATTTTGTAAACACTTGATGAAAGTGAAATTTTGGGAGGCGAAGAGTTGGGGAAGGCCAAGGGTTATTTGTGAGTAGCCCAACAGTCTTATTCTTTTTGTATAAATATACAGGACTTAGAAGAACAAGAGGATTTTTCCCAGTTAGACAAGTAAAGAGATATTGTAAGAAGAACTACTTTTTTTTTGCAATAAAGAATTATTGTTTGCCTGTCGGAGAAAGTTTGGTGGGACGTTCTAATGTTATGCTATGGATTGGTGGAAGATGAACTATTTCATTTTTCCATTTTTTGTCCATCAACTGTGAGATCATTCTAAATCTTAGGGCTTATGTTCTTGTTTGAATGATTTCTGGTTCATTTTGTGAAATTACCACCATGAGTAATGAATGCTGTTCATAAGCAGTTGGCTATCTGATTGTTTAAATATCTTTAATAGTCCATGTGTTGTGGGAAGGAATATAAACTATCTGTAGTTTCTCTTTATAATGCATGTACAATATACATTACTCATTGATAAGTTACAATTTGGCTCCTCGGGGATAGGTAGACAGTTAGTTTTAATTTATTACTGTGTATATGATTTAGATGCTTGCGATTTCTAAGATGAGAGGTAAGAACCTGCGCATCACTTTGTGACTACTCTTTGCATTCTTTATCACCCTGCATTGTTAATTAGGAACGTGCATGTCATACCTTAAGTCAAAAAATACAAAAATACATACGGTGGACCGGGCCACAACCAGTAAAATTTTTTTTTGTTACTTGACCTACGGTAGCCGGACCGCAAACCAGACGGATTCCCTACACCAAACAGTCACGGGATAGTTGGGAACGTTGACTGGGGAGAATCCCTTGCTATTGTTGCCTGCAAATTTCCAGTCTTCAATAGATATCTTCAAATATATTCATCTTAATCACTTGCAACACAACATCAATTGAAGGATGATCATTAACAAAATCAAATGTGTGTGTGAAGCTAGCATATAGTTCATCCCATTTAACTATTATATGTTGCAGCTCAACCGAGGTGTACCCGTTCCTTGGTATCATGTCCATAGTATGTATAAATTGATGGACCCATTCCTGTTACCAAAATGCTCCCCATGTTGCACAGAAATATTTAATTTTCTCGATAGGATTAGTCAATCATGTGTACTTTTGACTAGTATAGCTGATCTCCTCTCCAAATCATTTCTCCATAGATCTCTGACATTGAGTCAATTCTGATATAGATTGTTTATGTGCGACCAACCATTTAGAAAGAGTAGCTTTTAGTGCAAATTACAAGGTAGAAAATCGCTGATGTTTTGTAACATTTTATTCAAATTCTGTTAGAAAAGATGTCAGGTTAGGTCAACCTTCATATGCAGGTAGATCACTTATTTCTCTACCTACCCGTCACATAGATCATCTAATTCTTGTGCATCTTCTCATCGACACTTCATGCAATTGGTTCTGCCAGTTTTCCAAAGCTTCTCCAGAATCAGATCTACAGGAACTAATGTTGTTCCATGTTCATACAAACCTAGCTAACAAAACCAGTCAACATCGGTTCCCACTCTATCGACATCCAAACCACCACGATCTCCTTGAGCACCGGCCCAGACTGGTTTTAACCTGTCCAACAAAACCTGTAGAGCGGATGACGTCTCACCCAAGATGTTCGAGGGAGAGCCGACGGAACCAAGTTTCCACAGAATATGGGAGAGGACAATGTGACATCAACTTAGAATCTTAGCACAACATTAACAGATCATTTGAATTATGCATTCACAAAATAGATCACATCATTCAATCATAAGTGCAGTAAATATACTGATGTGCAAACAGATCCAATACGATAACATCATTTCAAACAGGGAAAAATCGCATCATAGATCCATGTCGCAGATTCACATAACATTCATTGTTGAGTCACAAAAAATAGTAAAATAGTAAAACAGAAAAGAACATAGTGATTTAGATCAAATTCTGTCTTATCATATTACTTCCGCACAAAATCACATTTCATAGATCAACAAATCTCAGTTCAGATACTCAAAGATATTCTTTACTAAGCTTGGATCCTTCACACTTACAATTCTTGATCTACTTATAGGCTTGCACCTTTACATTCAAGGTCCACTTACACAAATTCTAACTAATTCTTAATCGATTCTACAAAATTATGACCAATATCCACAAAATATGGTCCAAAACTACGAAAGGTGATGCAAAATATATAAAATATTCTATTCTCTTCCTTACGCGCCATCTTCCATTTGCATGGTGTCTTTGAGCTTTGCGCAGCATCCATGATGTTGTGCAACTAACTTATCCCAAACCCCTTTCCAACAGCCCCCCAACACAATCTTGTGGCTCTCCCTCGAGCCACGCTAGCTGGACATGGTGTACTCAGTAATCTTGATCTTGAAGTCTTTATACTACTGAGTAATCTCCTTAACCTATCCTTTGATCTTTTCAGCTATCTCCCGGCTTGTCGACAGATCATTGGTGACTGGATTCTCAACCATTTTATCAGCGATCTCCTTTTTTGCCTTCCTGCGTGGCTTGGAATGCAGCAAGTGCCTTACCAGAAAGCTGCACGCCGATATCCTGGAACTCATCTAACTGTTAAGTGCGCTTTTGATGAGGCTCCTGGGCCTTCCCAATGCGTTTCTACAACTCATTCAGCTCTACAGATCACATGACTTGAACAATTGGTGGCATCAGTCTCAATGCCATATTCAACATTGTGAGCTTCCCTTCTTATTCTTTCAAATGTGTACTCAATTGCACCAACTACTCATCATGCACTAAATTTCCCCAAAACTGTGTAGTTGCATCCACCACTTTCTTTTCCTCTTGCTCCAGCTCGTCGAGCTCTATCGCCAAATATTCTATAGAACTCTTTCGCTATGCTATTTGTTCTGGTGGTGTGGCCGGGTGTATCAAGGCCTCCAAAATGATGTTGTCCCTCTGTAATTGGGCAATGATGGCCCCAATTCGATGTGCTCTAGACACCACATCTAGCTCCATAGTACTCTCGAAGACTTACTAACAGGCATCTGAAAATGCTGCTTCCAACTTGACTCAGCTAACAAAGAGACATTCCTTCTCAATAACAAGGCGATCTTGCTCCTTTTTTAGTTCTATAATCTATACGATGCTTTTCACCTTCAAATCCTCTTGTGCTTTCTTCAGTGCTTCGATTTCCTACATTTTCTCTTCTATCAACTTCTCCTTTGTTTGCTGCAATTCCTCAAATCCTTTCTTTTCTTTCTCCTCTTTCTCTCTAGAAGCGGAACCATTTGTTGACACAAACCCAACCAACAAAACTAGTCGACAGGGGTTCCCACTCCATCAACAGCCAAACCACTATGATCTCCCTGAGCACTAGCCCAGACAGATTTTACCATGTCCAGCAACACCCACAGAGAGGCTGAGGTCTCACCTGAGATGTTCGAGGTAGAGCTGATGGAACCAAGTTTCTGTAGAATATGGGAGAGGAAAATGTGACATCAACTTAGTAGCTTAGCGCAACATTAACAGATCATTTGATTTATGCATTCACATAATAGATCACGTCATTCAATCATAACTGCAATAAATATACCGATGTGCAAACAGATCCAATAAGATAACATCATTTAAAACAGGGAAATATTGCATCATATATCCATTTCACAGATTCAAATAACATTCATCATTAAGTCACAAAAAATAGTAAAATAGTAAAATAGAAAAGAACACAGTGATTCAGATCAACTTCCGTCTTGTCATATTACTTCCATACAAAATCACAACTCACATATCAAGAAATCTCAGTTGAGATACTCAAATATATTCTTAACTAAGCTTGGATCCTTCACACTTACAATTCTTCATCTACTTATAGGCTCACGCCTTTACATTCAAGGTCCACTTAGACAACTTTTAATTAATTCTTAAGCGATTCTACAAAATTATGACCAATATCCACAAAATATGGTCCAAAACTACAAAAGGTGACACAAAATATATAAAATATTCTATTCTTTGTCTTGCACACCATCTTTCATTTGCGTGGTGTCTTTGATATTTGTGCAACATCCGCTATTTTGCACAACTAAATTATCCCAAACCCCTTTCCAACAGGCCCCTAGCACAATCTTTTATCTCACCCTCGATCCATGCTAGCTAGACATGGTGTACTTAGTAATCTTGATCTTGAAGTCTTCATACTACTGAGTAATATCCTTCACTTGTCCTATGATCTTTTTAGCTATCTCCTGGCTTGTCGACAGATCATGGGTGACAATATGATCAACCATTTTCTCAGCGATCTCCTTTTTACCTTCCTACGCGGCCTGCAATGTAGCAAGTGCCTTACCAGAAAGCTACGTGCTGATATCCTGGAACTCATCTTACTATTCAGTGTGCTTTCAATGGAGCTCATAGGAGAACTCATCTTGACCCAGCTATCAAAGAGATGTTCCTTCTCAACAACAAGGAGATCTTTCTCCTTTTTCAGTTTTGTAATCTTTGCGGTGCTTTTCAACTTCTACTCCGCTTGTGCTTTCTTCAGTGCTTTGATTTCCTGCGCTTTCTCTTCTATCAACTTCTCCTTTGCTCACTGCAATTCCTCAACTTATTTTTGTGCTTTCTCCTCTTTCTCTTTGGAAACAAAACCATTTGTTGACACAAGCCCAGCCAACAAAACTAGTCGACAGGGTTCCCACTATATCGACAGCCAAACCACCGCAATCTCACTGAGCACTGACCCAGATAGGTTTTACCCTGTCTAGCAACACCCGTAGAGTAGATGAGGTCTCACTTGAGATGTTCGAGGGATAGCTAACGGAACCAAGCTTAGACAAAATATAGTAGAGGACAATGTGACATCAAGTTAGAAACATAGCACAACATTAACAAATCATTTTACTTATGCATTCACATAATATATCACATCATTCAATCATAACTGCAGTAAATATACTGATGTGCAAACATATCCAATAAGATAATATCATTTAAA
Source organism: Pseudotsuga menziesii (assembly GCA_001517045.1). Lineage (NCBI taxonomy): Eukaryota > Viridiplantae > Streptophyta > Pinopsida > Pinales > Pinaceae > Pseudotsuga > Pseudotsuga menziesii. Next base: position 240,527 of record LPNX010234145.1, on the reverse strand, counting down.
ATAGGAAAAAATTGCATCATAGATCCATGTTGCAGATTCACATAACATTCATCATTGAGTCGTAGAAAATAATAAAATAGTAAAACAGGAAAGAACACAGTGATTTAGATCAACTTCTATCTTGTCATACTACTTCAGCACAAAATCACAGTTCATAGATCAATAGATCTCAATTCAGATACTCAAATATATTCTTCACTAAGCTTGGATCCTTCACACTTACAATTATTCATCTTCTTATAGGCTTGCGCCTTTACATTCAAGGTCCACTTAGACAAATTCTAACAATTTCTTAACCGATTCTACAAAATTATGACCAATATCCACAAAATATGGTCCAAAACTACAAAAGGTGACACAAAATATATTAAATATTCTATTCTCCGTCGTGCATGCTGTAATGTCCTGGTTTTGACCCCGTTACATTAGATGTATATGATGTATAAATAGTAAATGATCAGGGTGTGGAGCTAAAGGCCAAGGCCCCACCATTGATCGGTTATGTTAAGTTTTGGATTTGAATTGTCACCGATGGTATATCGGGGCATGCGGCATATATTATGACGGTCATCATGTAAATATGCATCTATAATTAAAAATGAACCCGACCAGCTATGATCGCGGCAACTGAAATGAGAAAGGGGCATGATTTTCACAAGGATAGGGGTGGGGGAAATTGTCAACCTTGGCCAATGAGAGAAAAACCCATATGTCTTCTTCCTTTGTCTTATTCCAACCACTTTCATTAAGAAAGGTTGCTGGTGGTTGAGGTAGTTAATTGTCTTAGGGAGTGGGGTGGCAGGACTGCCAGTCCTCACCCACACGCACACTCCACCACAGTGTTTGACTTCACAATGGAGGGGAAAACTTTCATGCTCTCTCCAATTTTTGGGACCTCACGATTTTGCTGTTCATCCCTCACGTAGACATTTTACTGGCTCCACGAGTTGCTGAACATCCACGCATTGCAATTTTGTGTCCTCCTATGGTTGCTCACCTTCATGCACTTCCAATGGTCGGTTCATTGTTTCCACGCACAGGAATTTTTCCTGGTTTTTACCCACGTGGTTTTTCTTTCGCGGATTGGTGAATAGTGCGGCTGTATCCTTTCCTCACGGGCTGATTCGTGGGGTCTGCATTGTTTGTTGCTCACACATGGGTTGGGAGACGGTAGTTTATCTCCCAGCATGGTCTGTGTATTTTCCCGGTGATTTTGTTGCCCAGGACGGGTTGTGATTTTTCCCTTGTGGGAATTGGGTTTGCTGTTGTGTTTGGGACGGTGTAATTCGCTGGGAAGTCTTTTCCCTGTTTAAGCTGTGATAGCTAATTGATTTCCTGAGTGCAATGGTTGGTCTTCGGACTATGAGAGGAGCAGGGATGTTGGCTTAGAATTGCTTGATAAACCTGGTGGCTGGAAACCACACAGACAGAGCTAGAGGGCTGGCCTTCTTCTCCATCACCCCTGAATAGCACTGGAAGGGAATGCAGGGCTTGAGGGACTGTGTAACAGAGAAGGGATTGATTCCTTGTGTTGGGTGTGTTTGGGTGTCTTAGAGGTCAGGCTAGTTCTGGTGTAGGTGTTCTTGGCTCTGTAATGAGCTCAACAGCTTAGCAATTTGCCTTCTGCAGCTCTTTGGTGGCCTGATAAACCCAACTGTGTTGGCTTGGCTATGTTTGTATATTCTTGGCTATGTGTAAGCATGTTGTTCCCTTATTCCTTGGAGAATCATTCCCATCTCGGGGGTGGCAGCACTGCTGAGAGATTAAGGAGCACGCTGGCCTATGGTTGGGGTGGAATGTTGTAGCGACGTAGCTAGTTGCGGATCGAATTCTTCATAAGATAAGTGACCTTGTTCATTTTACTTCTACAACCTTAAATTTTGTTAATGAAATTGATGAACATGTCGAAATGAATGCTTGTGTGAATGCATGTTGATTCCGCTGTGCAAGATAAATAATTATAGCTGTGTATGATAAACAATTGCGTTTATGCATGTTATACTACAATGCATTTTCTTTCAGCATTCTGTTTCTGCAAATTTTATGCCTGTACATGTTCATGGGGCTTTTATCCTGGGTGGTTTAAGCCATGGAGATTGCATCCTCTTCGCCGGTTGGAGGCATGGGGACGTGACAGTATGGTATCAGAGCCATGTTGGAAACAATGGGCCTCTATGGGCCAAGAAAGAGTAACTGACAGAGGTGTATCTCATTCTTCCCAGCCGAATCAGTGGACGACTGGTAAAATTCAAAAAGAAATGGTCTAAGTGTTGAGCGGTCGGACCACTAGAGGAATTGACTTCCGTTGTTGCAGAAGAACTGGCGAAGTGGACGTCCGCCATTGCGGACGAATTGGTGAAGTTTCCCATCCACCGTTGCAGAAGGGTTAGTGGTTTCCCGTCCGCCATTGCGGAAGACCAAACCGCCAAGTCTTCCGATGGGGAAGGACTTCCGACGTAGCGGAAGCGCAGTGGAAGCCTGGCCAACGGAACAGTTTGAGAAAAATCGGAAGAAGTTGACATTTGGCGAGCCGCAGTTGCAGAAGCCAAAGTCACTAGTCTTCCGATCCAAAAGTCCGTCGATGCCCGACGTTAAAATTGTTCCAAGTAAGTGCCAATCGAAAGAAGTCAGTATTTGGCGTGCCGTCGTTGCGGAAGCCAAAGGAACTAGCCTTCCAAAGTGTAAAGACTGCCAACGTCTGAAGTTAAAATTTCTTTAAGAAAGGAGTGGCCGCCGATCAGAAGGGAAAGTGTTTCGCCAGCCGCCGTTGCGGCTGCGAAAGCATTAAGGCTTCCGATCCAAAAGAGAGCTGACGCCGCAAGAAAAGTTTAAATTATTCCAAGTAAACAGCCACTGACCGGAAGGAAAAGTGTTCATGCATCCGCCGTTGCGGAAGCCAAAGTCATTTGGCTTCTGATGTAAAAGGACTGCCGATGCCGATCAAGTCAGTTTGCCATTGCGAAAGAAAGAAAGCTTTCGAGAGCCACCGTTGCGGAAGAGAAAGTGATTGAGTGTCCGTCATTGCGGAAGCCAAAGCGATAAAGCTTCCGATGTGAAAAGACATGCGATAGCCAATGAGAAGGAAAGGAAAATTCTAGGTTTTTCCATGGGATCTCTCAGTAGATTTTGACTATTTTCAGAGGGATTTTTTAGTTGTTTTTCAGTGAAATTTCAGGGCTGAAAAGGAGAAAAGTGGCAGCGATCTTATGCGCCAGATTGCGCAAAAACCAATAATTTTACAAAAAAAAAAAACAAAAAAAAAACGAGGGCGCTGCCCTCGACCCGCCCTGTAGTGGCTCAGGGAAGCCACAAGGGGGAAAGCCCCCTTGACCCCCATCATCCCCCTCAGATAGACATTCTTTGATGAAGAAATATTGTGTTGGGAAAACTTGTAATTTTATAATTATTTGAGGAGAAGTAAGTAATGCTAGTTTATATCAATGTTATGCATCTAACATTTGTGTTATTAACACGTTTGCAAAATCATAGTCACTTTCAAGAGCAATATTCCAGGTAGTGCAGTTTGGTAAGTCAGTGGTGGTTCGGTATGAGAACCCATGATGGGTATGATGCTCAGGATTCTTATGAACGAGCAGAAGATGCCATGGGAGAAAATGTCCGTAATAGAAATGATGACATTGAGTCTAATGGAAGGAGATTCCGAGAGACACCGTCAGATGTTGCAGCCATTATGAGAATCTTAATTAAAGCCCAGGAAGAGCAACATCAGTTGAATGCTGCAATGCTGCAGAGTTTGACAGACTTGCAAAGGAAGATAGATTCTGGGTGAGGTAGAGCAAGACCAGAAGGCAGTAAGAGCAGTAATAGGAGAAGGAGAAGAACTTCTAGTGGAACATCTGATTCTGAAGAATCCAGCAGGGATTCCAGTTCTTCTTCTCATAAAAGAAAAAGAAAGAGACACCATAGGGGTCGCTCTCGAGATGAATTTAAGAAAGCTAAACCTCCTACATTTGATGGTGAGGTAAAGACTGGACAAGAAGCTGAAGCTTGGCTTCTGGGGATAAAGAAGTACTTTCAAGTACATGACTATTCAGGAAACATGAAGGCAAGAGTTGCCATATTCAATCTGAATGGAAGAGCATCTATTTGGTGGGAACAATTCAAGCAGGTAAAGAAGATCAGTGAAAGGAGACTTAAGTGGAAACAGTTGAAGAATTATTTCAAGCAGAAATACCTCTCTGACAGGTATTATGATGACAAGATTAAGGAATTCCATGAGTTGATATTGGGACAGCAGACCATGGAAGAGTATGCTAATAAGTTTTTGGAGCTATTGAGGTATGTCTGGTACATCAGAGATGAAAAAGTAAAGGTCCAGCATTTTCTGAGTGGATTACCTCAGTCTTACAAAGATAGAATTGAGTTCTATGAACCTAGAACTCTTGAAGAAGCGATAAGAAAGGCTAAGTATTGCTATGAGCAAAGCAAAGGTAAGTCGGATTTCCATAAGGCATGGAAGGATAAGAAGAACGAGAAGTTTGACCAAAGGAAGAAAGGTTTTAAACCTTCCAGCTTCAGGAATCAGCAGAAGCAACCATCCCAAGCTGCGAGTAAACCGGTTGGAACAGCAGGAGAAAAGCCTAAAGATCCACAACAGAATAGAGGGCCACTTCAATGTTGGAAATGTGGAGGACCCCACATGTGTAGAAATTGTCCACTCGAGAACGAGAGTGCAAGGCCAGCTTATAATGTTCAAGAAGTAGAAACAGTGGGTCAAGTAGCAAGGGCAGTTCCTAGGATCTATGCAACACTGGAGGATTGTCAAGCGGATCACCAGTCAACTATGGTTGAAGTAGCAGGTAAGATTGTTGAGCAATCTGTTTCTATTTTGATTGACCCTGGTTCTACTCATAGTTATATTACTCCTAGAGTGGTGGATATTTGTGCTTTTAAGAAAGTAAAGCATAGAAAGTCTTGGTTCGTTCAGCTAGCCACTGGAACCAAGAGAAAGGTCAGTGAAGTGGTAGAGAAGTGTCCGTTGGTAATGAATGGATTGGTCACTCGTGTAGATCTGAATGTTCTACCGCTTGGTTCCTATGATGTTCTCATTGGAATGGATTGGTTAGAAGCTCACAGGGTAAAGCTTGATTGCTACAATAAGACTTTTGAATGCATGAATGAAGAAGGGAACCTAGTAGCTGTGAAAGGCATTCCAAAGGTGATTTCAGTAAGGTAGGTTTCAGCCATGCAGTTAAAGAAGTTCTATAGGAAGGGTTGCCAGTTGTTTGCAGCTCAGATTTTGGAGGAAACGAGAGATGAAACTCCGAGGTTGGAGGACTATCAGGTGTTACAGGAATTCGGGGATGTATTTCCTGATGAGATTCTAGGGCTTCCTCCAAAGCGGGACATTGATTTCACAATTGAACTTGTGTCAGGAGCAGCACTAATGTCCAAGGCACCCTACAAGATGAGTATACTGGAGATACTAGAGTTGAAGATGCAACTGCAAGAGTTGTTGGAAAAGAAGTATATCCGACCGAGTGTGTCTCCTTGGGGAGCACCAGTTCTGTTTGTAAAGAAGAAAGATGGTACTCTCAGGTTATGTATTGATTACAGAAAGTTGAACAAGGTTACAATGAAGAATAAATATCCTTTGCCTAGGATTGATAACCTCTTTGATCAAATGAGAGGAGCAAGGGTATTTTCCAAGATTGACTTGAGGTCTGGTTACCATCAGGTGAGAATCAAGGATGAAGACATTCATAGGACAGCCTTCAGGACAAGGTATGGGCACTATGAGTTTGTAGTGGTACCATTTGGTCTCACAAATGCACCAGCTACATTTATGTGCCTTATGAATAGCGTCTTCAGTAGGTATTTGGACAAGTTTGTTCTTGTTTTCCTTGATGACATTCTTGTTTATTCTAAGAATGAGGAAGAACATGAACAACATCTGAGATTGACATTGAGTTTTCTCAGGGAGCATTAGTTGTATGCAAAACTGAGCAAGTGTGACTTCTATAGAGATAGAATTCAGTATTTGGGTCACATTATCTCAGAGGAGGGTATATCTGTGGACCCTGAAAAGATTGAAGCCATTATGAATTGGCCTACTCCAAGAAATGTGACAGATGTAAGATCTTTCATGGGACTCGCAGGATACTATAGGAGATTCATTGAGGGATTCTCCAAAGTTGCACATGCCATCACTTCCTTGCAAAAGAAGGGGATAAAGTTCGAATGGACATCAAGGTGTGAAGAGAGTTTCCAGAGGTTGAAGAATCTTCTCACTAGTGCACCAGTATTGAAAGTTGCAGATCCAGAGAAAGATTTTGTAGTATGTACTGATGCATGCGGGCAAGGGCTGGGAGGAGTCCTTATGCAAGACAACCACGTGATATGTTATGAGTCAAGAAAGCTGAAGGATCATGAGAAGAAATACGCCACTCATGATCTAGAGCTTGCAGCCATAGTACATTCTCTCAAGATGTGGAGGCATTACTTGATGGGTAGAAGATTTGAGCTCAGAACAGATCACTGTGGGCTGAAGTACCTATTCGATCAGCCTACTCTGAATGCTAGGAAAGCAAGATGGATGGAGTTTTTATGTGAGTTTGATTTTGAAATCAAGCACATAAAGGGAAAAGAGAATAAGGTAGCTGATGCACTCAGTAGGAAAATGCAAGAAATGCATGTGGCATCTCTTAGTATTTGCCAATCAGAATTGAGGCAGCAGATTGCCAATCATGTTGCCAGAGATGACTTGTATGAGCAAGTAAAAGACAAATTGCAGCAGCAAAGTCTCGAGAAAAGGTATGAGGGATATAAATTGGAAGAAGATGGACTTCTCACTTAAAAAGGTAGAATTTATATTCCAGATGTAGCAGATTTGAGGAGAGTTGTTATGGATGAAATCCATCAAGCTCCGTATTCCAGACACCCAGGATATCAAAAGACCATTGCTATAGCAAGAAAGCAGTACTTTTGGCCAGGAATGAAAAAGGACATGGCTGAGTACATTTCGTGGTGTATGAAATGTCAACAGGTAAAGGTTGAGCATCAACATCCAGCAGGTTTGTTGCAGCCTTTGCCAGTTCCGGAATGGAAATGGGAAGTTATTTCCATGGATTTTATTACAGGATTGCCGACGACTTGGAGACAACATGATTCCATCATGGTTGTGGTAGACAAGTTGACTAAGGAAGCACATTTTATACTGGTTAATTCTATGTATGAGACTGGCGACATTGCAAAGATCTTCATGAAGGAGATATTCAAATTGCATGGATTGCCGAAGGCAATAGTCTCTAACAGAGATGTCAAGTTCACTTCCAACTTTTGGAAGGGGTTGTTTGCAAATTTGGGTATAAAGCTAAACTTCAGCATTGCATACCATCCTCAGACAGATGGTCAGACAGAGAGAGTTAATCAAGTGCTTGAAGACATGCTTCGCATGTACGTAATGGACAAACCAACCAAGTGGGAAGATTACTTACACTTGGTAGAGTTTGCTTATAACAATGGACATCAAGCATCCTTAGGGATGAGTCCGTATGAAGCTTTGTATGGAAGAAGGTGTAGGACACCAGTGACTTGGGATAATCCAATGAAATGGAGCAAGAGGTCGTAAAGATCAGGCAGAAGCTGAAAGTAGCACAGGATAGACAGAAAAGCTATGCAGATAAGCATAGGGTGAACAGGGAGTTCAGTGTTGGGGATCATGTTTACCTCAGAGTGAGGGCAAGGAAGAGTTCATTGAAGCTTGGAAGTTGTGCCAAGTTGTCGCCAATATATTGTGGGCCATTTGAAGTGCTTGAAAAAATAGGGCCAGTTGCATGTAGACTTGCATTACCTGCTAGCACTAGGGCTCATAATGTATTTCATGTTTCTTTGCTTAAGAGATATGTACATGATCCTAACCATGTGATAAATTTGGATGTGATTCAGGTGGAACCCGAGGGAGAGTTCCAAATCGAGCCAATGCCCATCCTCGACAGGAAGGTCACAATGCTCCGGAACCGAGCCATAGGTCAGGTAAAGGTGCAATGGGAGCACTTCAGACCTGAAGAGGCTACATGGGAGCTGGAGGATGCCATGCGATTGGCACATCCATTTTTGTTCAATTCTGTGGAACACTGAGGCGATACCAGTGTAGCATTTTGTTCAAATTTTGTAAAGCATTGAGGACAGTGCTATTAAAGGGGGAGGGGAATGTAATGTCCCGGTTTTGACCCCGTTACATTAGATGTATATGATGTATAAATTGTAAATGATCAGGGTGTGGAGCTAAAGGCCAAGGCCCCACCATTGATCGATTATGTTATGTTTTGGATTTGAATTGTCACCGATGGTATATCGGGGCATGTGGCATATATTATGATGGTCATCATGTAAATATGCATCTATAATTAAAAATGAACCCGACCAGCTACGATAGCGGCAAATGAAATGAGAAAGGGGCATGATTTTCACAAGGATAGGGATGGGGGAAATTGTCAACCTTGGCCAATGAGAGAAAAACCCATATGTCTTCTTCCTTTGTCTTATTCCAACCACTTTCATTAAGAAAGGATGCTGGTGGTTGAGGCAGTTAATTGTCTTGGGGAGTGGGGTGGCAGGACTGCCAGTCCTCACCCACACGCACACTCCACCACAATGTTTGACTTCACAATGGAGGGGAAAACTTTCATGCTCTCTCCAATTTTTGGGACCTCATGATTTTGCTGTTCATCCCTCACGTAGACATTTTCCTGGCTCCACGCACTGCAATTTCGCGTCCTCCTGTGGTTGCTCACCTTCACACACTTCCAATGGTTGGCTCATTGTTTTCATGCACAAGAATTTTTCCTGGTTTTTACCCACGTAGTTTTTCTTCCGCAGATTGGTGAATAGTGTGGTTTATCCTTTCCTCATGGGCTGATTCGTGGGGTCTGCATTGTTTGTTGCTCACGCACGGGTCGGGAGACGGTAGTTTATCTCCCAGCATGGTCTGTGTATTTTCCTGGTGATTTTGTTGCCCAGGACGGGTTGTGATTTTTCCTCTGTGGGAATTGGGTTTGCTATTGTGTTTGGGATGGTATAATTCACTGGGGAGTCTTTTCCCTATCTAAGCTGTGATAGCTAATTGATTTCCTGAGTGCAATGGTTGGTATTCGGACTATGAGAGGAGCAGGGATGTTGGCTTAGAATTGCTTGATAAACCTAGTGGCTGGAAACCACATAGACAGAGCTAGAGGGCTGGCCTTCTTCTCCATCACCCCTGAATAGCACTGGAAGGGAATGCAGGGCCCGAGGGACTATGTAACAGAGAAGGGAATGATTCCTTGTGTTGGGTGTGTTTGGGTGTCTTAGAGGTTAGGCTAGTTCTGGTGTAGGTGTTCTTGGCTCTGTAATGAGCTCACCAGCTTAGAAATTTGCCATCTGCTGCTCTTTGGTGGCCTGATAAACCCAACTGTGTTGGCTTGGCTGTGTTTGTATATTCTTGGCTATGTGTAAGCATGTTGTTCCCTTATTCCTTGGAGAATCATGCCCAGCTCGGGGGTGGCAGCGCTGCTGAGAGATTAAGGAGCACGCTGGCCTATGGTTGGGGTGGAACATTGTAGCGACGTAGCTGGTTGCGGATCGAGTTCTTCATAAGATAAGTGATCTTGTTCATTTTACTTCTGCAACCTTAAATTTTGTTAATGAAATTGATGAACATGTCGAAATGAATGCTTGTGTGAATGCATGTTGATTCCGCTGTGCAAGATAAATAATTATAGCTGTGTATGATAAACAATTGCGTTTATGCATGTTATACTGCAATGCATTTTCTTTCAGCATTCTGTTTCTGCAAATTTTATGCCTGTACATGTTCATGGGGATTTTAGCCTGGGTGGTTTAAGCCATGGAGATCGTGTCCTCTTCGCTGGTCGGAGGCATGGGGACGTGACACATGCTATCTTCCATTTGTGCAGTGTCTTTGAGATTTGCGCAACATCCACGATGTTGCGCAACTAACTTATCCCAAACCCATTTCCAAAATCCCCCCAACACAATCTTGTGGCTCACCCTCGAGCCACGCTAGCTGGACATGGTGTACTCAGTAATATTGATCTTAAAGTCTTCATACTGCTGAGTAATCTCCTTTACCTTTCCTTTGATATTTTAAGCTATCTCCTGGCTTGTCGTCAGATAATGGGTGCCACTCGATGCTCAACCATTTTCTCATTGATCTCCTTTTTATCTTCCTGTGCAGCCTACAATGTAGCAAGTGCCTTACCAAAAAGCTGTGCGATGATATCCTAGAACTCATCTAATTGTTTAGTGTGCTTTTGTTGAAGCTCCTAGGCCTTCCCAACGCATTGCTGCAACTCCTTTAGCTCTGTAGATCACGTGACCTGAACCATTGGTGGTATCGCTCTCAATGTCATCTTCAACATCGTGAGCTACCCTTCTACTTCTTGTTGGTAGGGGTTTTGGGTAAGTGAGTTGCGCAGTGGCGTAGCAACTACGAAAGCTCACGTGACATCGTGCAAGGCCAGATCAACATGATGGGAGGAAAGATAACCGTTTTTGAATATTTAATGTGTTAATTGACCATGTTTTGTAGAAATAGGTCATTAGTGGTTAGGAGTTATTTCGAAGTGGGCATTTGATGTAAAGGCGCAAGCCTATATATAGAGCTATTTTTGCAATTGTAAGGACAAGACAAGGAGACAACAATGATAAGGAGAATGATCATGATCAGTGCGATACAATTCCACTCGGTTGCGATCTATCTATGGTCTTGAGGAGTCTTCTATTTTGAACAATCTATGACCTATCTATGTTGGATACTGAATATTTGGATGCAATTGGTCTCCTGCTAAGGAGAAGAATTATCTGTTTTGGATCTATTGTGTAGAATTAATATGACATGACGGTTGTTGCCTAAATATTGTCTTCTGTTTTCCTGTTTTCTCTACTATGAGAAGTGTATTGAATTTGTATATGATTTACTGATGTTGCTATAATTTACTGATGTTTGCGATCTATCCCAATTCTGTTGCAATTCTGATTAGTGATGATGAAGCTTATTGAAGTTGTTTTATGAATTATATTGTTGCCATAACACTGCCGCGATAAATGAATGATGTAATTTTTTATATTTGTAGTTGTGAAGATGAATTATGACAACTGTCTTAGTTCTACAATCTGATAGTTATACCATCGAAGTTGCAGATTCCATTTCTTCCCTTCCTACTGCCAGAAACTTGGTTCCGACAACTCTCCCTTGAACATCTCGGGTGAGAATTCATCCGCTTTGCGAATGTTGTTGGGCAGGGTAAAACCTATCTGCATCGGTGCTTAGGGAGATCATGCTAGTTGGGCATTGACAGAGTGAGAACCCTTGTCAATAAGGCTTTGTTGGTGGGTTTTCGCCAACAATTCTTGCAAGTGTGTGGTCAGTTGCGCTAACTTCTCATCTTGCACTATGTTTCCCCAAAACTATGTAGTTGCATCTGCCATTTTATTTTCCTCTTTCTCCAGCTCATAGAGCTGTGTCGCCAAATATTCTATAACACTCTTCCACTCTGCTATTTTTTTTGGTGGTGTTGCTGGGTGTATCAAGGCCTCCAAAATGTTGTTTTTCCTCTGCAACTAGGAAATGATGGCCTCAAGCTGCTGTTCTCTAGCCACTGCATCTAGCTCCACGGTACTCTCCAAGATGTGCTTAGAGGAATCCGTAACTACTGCTTCCAACTTGATTGAGATATCAAAGAGATGTTCCTTCTCAACAACAATGCAATCTTGCTCCTTTTTCAGTTCTGTAATCTTTGCAGCTCTTTTCACCTTCAACTCCTCTTGCGCTTTCTTCAGCTCTTCGATTTCCAACACTTTCTCTTCTATCAACTTATCCTTTTCTTATTGCAATTCCTCAACTTCTTTCTATTCTTTCTCCTCTTTCTCTCCACCAATGGAACCATTTGTTGACACAAACCTAGCCAACAAAACCAGTCAATAAGGGTTCCCACTTTGTCAATAGCCAAACCACCGCAATCTCCCTGAGCACTGGCCTAGATAAGTTTTACCTTGTCCAGCAACACCCATAGAGCAGATGAGGTGTCACCCAAGATGTTCGAGGGAGAGCCGATGAAACCAAGTTTCCATAGAATATGGGAGAGGAAAATGTGACATCAACTTAGCTGCTTATCGCAACATTAACAGATCATTTAAGTTATGAATTCACATAACAGATCGCATCATTCAATTATAACTACAGTAAATATACTAATGTGAAAATAGATCCAATAAGATAACATCATTTAAAACAGGGAAACATTGCATCATAGATCCATGTCGCAGATTCACATAACATTCATCATTGAGTCCCATAAAATAGTAAAATAGTAAAACAGAAAAGAACACAGTGATTCAGATCAACTTTCATCTTGTCATATTACTTTTGCACAAAATCACAGTTCACAGATCAACAAATCTCAGTTCAGATACTCAAAGATATTCTTCACTAAGCTTGGATCCTTCACACTTACAACTCTTCATTTACTTATAGGCTTGCTCGTTTACATTCAAGGTCCACTTAGACAACTTCTAACTAATTCTTAACCGATTCTACAAAATTATGACCAATATCCACAAAATATGGTCCAAAAATACAAAAGGTGACACAATATATATAAAATATTCTATTCTCCGCCTTGTGCACCATCTTCCATTTGCATGGTGTCTTTGAGCTTTGCGTAGTATCCACGATTTTGTGCAACTAACTTATCCCAAACCACTTTCCAACACGTCAACTGAGCTTTAAATCAACCATTAGGTTGACATAATCATCCCTTGTAGAGGTAATGTTATAAATATGGTCCAGATAATATCCTTGTCCTTCACTATTCACTGGCTTGACGTATCTATGACCTTCCATGAGATCAATAGGTGCGACCACCCTTAACTATGAATATTCAAAAGTTAAAATTATTTTCTTGAAATTTATAATAGTTTGATTATCAATCGCCCAGTTGATCCCTAGAAGTGTAGGATAGAGATTTGTATCATCCACAATGATAATTACTTCGAAATCAACATAAGTTTTAAGGCCTTTTATCTGGACAGGAGCTTGAGTTAGTCGATCGATAGGTAGAAATTTCGACTGATTTGCTAATCGGAGCTGGAAAGGAGACCATACATGTCTTGATTTTGTTAGGATATTTAGACACTTAGGAGTTAGTTAAGATCAACTTGTGTAATATATCCGTTAGATAAAGTGTGTTTCTTTAGTATGCATTAGTATGCATTTGTAAATATTCTAATCTGACGGTCACAATATGCTCTAGACATAAAATGATCCGACGGTTCAACTTCTCTTAGATCATACCTACCATTGATCTATGGCTTAACACCCGATTGGTTCTTGATCTCTATTTAAAGAGCATGGAGGGTCCTTGTCTAGTTGATCGATTATGAGAAGCTCATGTAACTTTCTTTTTTTTGCATAATAAATTGCTCCAAGTAGCTATTTGGCTGGGGTCGTGCACTATTTCCATCTCAAGGGTTTTAACCACGTGACAAACATCAATGTGTTGATCTATGCTCTATTTGTGTGAAGTGGTTGCTCAAGGTGTTCGGTCTTTTGGGAGTACCCTGTAAACCCGAACATCATATCAGAGCTTTTATGAAGAGCTGCTTTCGGTTTTGATCAAGATCTTGAACTGGTGTTGCCAAAAATTTAAAAAGGTTGCTGGTTCTATATTTTCTATGCATTTTTGGGCTATGTGAGCTATTCCATTGCATCCAGAGTGCCATTTCCATTGGAAAATAGTTTTTGTTTAATCGAAAACCATTTTCGTTTGATCCAGAAACACCCATTTTAGCAAATCTGAAGGTATAATGTTACAGTGACGAATTTTTTTATTTGTTTCAAAAATCTCTCATATTTTATTAGTTTATTATTAGATTTTTACTGTTTTAGTCTTGGACTATTTGCCTCCCTGGCTGCGTATGCTCTTTGCCGTGCACCTTACGTGATCGCGGCGAATCAGAAACAATAAGGGAAAGTTTTTTTTCTTGTATTCTCGGCTACGTATGCTCTTTTCCGTGCACCTTGTGCGATCACGGCAAATCAGAAATAGTGAGAAAACTTGAAAACATAGAATTTCTAGGTAAGCTAACCAATATCTAACCCCCATTTGTGTGAAAGAAGTTTCTTTTGTTTTTTGTTTTTTGTGATTTGCAAGAAAGAAAGGAAAGCATGAAGACCGAGAGAGAAGAGTAAAAAACAAAAGCCCCCTTCCTCTTTCCCTTTTTTTACGTACCTTTTAAACTTAGCTCACTTGGTTCAAAGTTGCTTTATTCCTTAATAGGTCTTGAGTTCAAGTCTTATTAAGTTACTTTTTAATGCATGCAATTTCTATTTCCAAGTTACTTTATTGTAAAAGTGCATCTCACTTAAATAAAATAAAACACTTAAATTTATTGCCGCACTATTTAAAAGTAACATTATTGTAAAAGTGAACATCACTTATTTTACAAAAGTGATTCACTTAAAAAACAAAAGTGATTCACTTAAAAAACAACTTTCTTGTAAGTTATTGTCAAAGGTTCATCTTGGGAAAAAAGGGTTTTGTTTTTGTTTTGTTTTTTGTATTTTGTTTTGTTTTTGTTTTTTGTTTGTTTGTTTGTTTTGTTTGTTTGTTTTGTTTTGTTTTTTTGTTTTTTTTTTGTTTTTTTTTTTTTTTCAGTTGGTCAAGTTAATATCTTCCACATCACTATTGGGGACATCTTCAACATTTTCTTTGATCAAGCATAACTTCATCATCCATAATTAGTTTTCAGTGTCATTTTTTTTGAAACCGCATATTTTTTCGATCTCTTTGCATCCTAACAGTTAGTTCTTGTTCTTTTAGGCATTATTTTATAGTATTTGTGCCCCTTGTGATATTATACTTACAAGTTCTAACTATTTCTCATGGAAATCTCATATGGAGGATTTTCTACGAAGTAGGAGACTTTTCAGAATTACCTCAGGGAAAGAAACAGAACCCACTGATGATGATAAGAAAATTAAATGGGCAAATCGATGTGATGAAGCTCATGGATTGATTGGGATGTCAATCTCTACTTATTTATGATTCCACATATCTGAAATTGATGAACTTGATAAAGCTTGGGAAAAGTTGGAATCTATGTTTGGTAAACACAATGAAATTCGAGGTCATCAAATTGAGAATGAGTTTATTTCTTTGAATCCAAGTGAATTTTCATGCATTCAAGACTATTTATCTAAATATAAAACTCTTAGACTCTTATGTGAATGATGGAAGATTAAGAAAGAAGACAAACAATGTATTTATCATATTCTTTTCAAACTTGGACCTGCATATTTTGTTTTTGTATCTACATTCTACTCCATGAAAGAATCCTTGACTGCAGCTAGCTATCAAGGGCCCAGTCTTGAATCCTTTTGTGATTCCTTAATTAGAGATCAAGATAAGCTCATTCATCTTGGAATAATTAACAATGCAGATACATCTGGGAAAGCCTTATTGTCCCAACATAAAGAAAAGTCCAAGCCTCCCAAGAAATAGAATTTTTGCAATAATAAGCCAAACAACAAGGGTCCCAAACCCTCTCAGTCAGCTCCTTGTTTAAAAAATGACAAAGGATCCAAGCCAAAAGGAAATAAGATTGAGCGTCACTGCAATTTTTGTGGGAAAGATAATCATGATGAATCTAAGTGCTTCAAGAACATGGCAGCCTTGGAAGCAACAATGAAGAAGCACCACATCAGCCTAGATTCATCTTCAAAATATACCTCTCATGGACATGCACTTTGTGCTTCTGGTTACTCTTATACTACATCTTCTTCTTCTACTTAAAATGAATGGATCATTGACTCTGGAGCATCTTATCATATGGCTAATGATCAAGCCATGTTTTCTACTATGCATGAATGTAACACCAAGCAAATATTTGTTGGTGATGATAGATCTCTAAGTGTTGTAGGATCTGGAATAGTTCCAGTAGAAAATGGTCATTTCAGTGATGTACTATGTGTTCCAAAAATTTCATGCAATTTCTTATCAGTCTATCAAATTACTCATTCGGGTGAAGGTAAAACTGTGGCATTTACCCCTCACCAAGTTGTAATCAAGGATTTTAAAAATCCTCAAAATGTCCTTGCTACTGGAACAGTTGATGATATTACCAGGTTGTACAAATTTAACAACTTTGGGTCATCACCTTTTCCTTCAGTTTTTGTTGCTCATAGTGATAACTTGAGCAAACTTTGGCATGAGCTTTTTGGTCACTTAAATTATCGCTCGTTGCAACAACTATGTAAAGACAATATGGTGACTAGTCTTTTGATGGTATCTTGCAAGGATGGTGTTTGTTCTGGTTGTGTACTCAAAAAACATCATCAGGACAGTTTTGACAAACATGCCTCTTGTCACACCTTGGTTCCCTTGGAGCTTGTGCATAGTGACTAATGTGGTCCTCTTCCATCTGCTTCATTTTCTAGTTTCAAATATTTCTTAACTTTCATTGATGACTACTCCAGATGCACTTGGGTTTACTTCCTAAAACTTAAGAGTGAATTATTTAACATGTTCTTGGCCTACAAGGCCCTTGTTGAAAAACAATCTAGTCATTGAATTATTAAGTTAACATTTGACAATGGAGGAGAATATGTTAACAAAAAGTTCACTACTTTTTGCACTGAACAAGGATTCCAACAACAAAACACTCTTCCATATACACCACAACAAAATGGTGTTGTTGAATGGAAGAATCGCACTTTAAAAGAAATGGCTAATTGTATGATCCAATCTAAGGGACTAAGTATTCAATATTGGGCTGATGCCATAAATTGTGCAAATTACATAGTTAATCACACACCCACTAAAGTTTTACAAGGTATAACACCAGAAGAAGCATGGAGTAAAATTAAATCAGATGTAAGTCACTTTCGTGTGTTTGGTTGTGAAGCATAGGCTCACATTCAGGATGAAAAACGGAAAGCATTGCAGCCTAAAAGTGAAAAGTGCATATTTGTTGGATATTCTAAAGATGTAAAAGGTTATAGAATTCTTCAGCCACATTATCATGATATAATCATTAGAAGAGATGTTAAATTTGATGAAAATCTATTGGCCTGCGAGCCTAACTTGTTGGGTGTGCCATCTTTGGCCTGCGATCCTGATTCGACGATTGTGCCTTCTTCTTCTTCTTCTAACTTCCTTGACAGGTTTTCAATTCTAGTTTCTGATGATGACAATGAGGATGAAAATCCACCTCCTCCTGCTCATGTTCCTCTAGTTGCACCAGCACCAATACGTCCTCGATGTGTTTGTTCAACATGCGAAGCAGCTGGTGATCTTGTCGGTGATCCTAGAGATCAACGTCGAACTAGTTCTCAGTTTCAGCGAACCTCTTCTATTTGGGCGCAAGTTTCCGAGAATCATCATCCAGAAAATTTTGTAGAAGATTTAGGAAATCCATATTGGGATGCAGCTATGGATGAAGAATATCATTCCTTAATGACGAACGATACTTGGGATCTTGTTCCTATTCCAAAAGGAAGAAAACTTGTCAGATTTAAATGGGTCTACAGAACTAAGTATGCATCAGATGGAAGTGTTGAAATACTTAAGGAAAGGTTAGTTTCCAAATGTTTTCCCAAGTTTAAGGGATTGACTATATTGAAACCTTTGCTCTTGTCACAGAAATGAACTCCATCCTCCTTGTTCTTTCCCTTGCAGCCTTACATAACTGGGAAGTCCATCAAATGGATGTCAAGTATTCCTTTTTACATGGTGATTTACAGGAGGAAATTTAAATGGAACAACCTCCTGGATATGTTCATGATAACTCTAGTATTGTCTGTCTCTTGAAGAAATCCTTATATGGCCTTAAGCAAGCTCCTAGAGCTTCGTATGCCAAAATGGATAGCTTTGTCCTTGACACTGGTTTTTCTAGATGCCATTATGACCCCAATGTCTATACCAAGAAAGTAGGAAACCATGTCATCATACTTGTTCTTTATGTTGATGATATTATCCTTACTGGTAGAGACCCTAAACTTATAACCCATGTGAAATCTAGTCTTAAGCAAAAATTTGAAATGTCAGACTTAGGACATTTGCATTATTTTCTTGGTCTCCAAGTCTTGAAAACTAAAGAAGGAATCTTTCTTTCCCAATCTAAGTATGCTTGTGACCTTCTTCGTCGCTTCCACAAGGAAGATTGTAAACTAGCTCCTTCTCCCTTCTAGACTGGAGTCAAACTTTATGCCACTTGTACTTCCCCTGAAGTAGATGCGACCTTGTATCGTTATCTTGTTGGTAGTCTCTTATACTTGACTCATTCCCGTCCTGACCTTTCCTTTGTCATTGGTCATGTTTCCAGTTATATGCAAACACCTCATGAAAGTCACTGGAAAGCAACAAAAAGAATACTTTGATATATTCGAGGCACGATTCAGTTTGGGATTCATTACAGTATAGGGGGGAAACCTTTGTTGGTTGGTTTCACTGATTCAGATTGGGCTGGCAATCCTAATGATCGAAAGTCTATTGCAGGTTATGTTTTCAGTCTGGGATCTAGACCTGTCACTTGAGCTTGTAAGAAACAACAAGCTCTTTCTCTTTCTTCAGCAGAAGTAGAATATCGAGCCACATTTAATGCCATCCAGGAAGCTTTATGGCTTTGACAGATCCTATTAGAGTTTGTATTTGAGCAGCAGTATCCTAATCCACTTTGGTGTGACAATCAAAGTGCCAACACGCTTGCCAAAGATCTAGTTCTACATCAACGCAGCAAACACATTGAGCTACACATGCACTTCATCAGAAATCTTGTTCATGATGGTGTTCTTGAAATGCTCTATTTCCCTATAGATGATCAAGTTGCAGACATCTTCACCAAGTCTCTTATAGAATCAAATTTTTCTAAACTTCGATGTATGTTAGGAGTTCAGGAATGTGTCCTTAAGGGGGTATAGTCTCTAATGCCTTCTTCCTTCTCGTAATAGTGTCACTTTTGTAAATCCTTCAATCCTATCCCAAGTTGTTCTTAAGGGGGGATATTAGGATATTTAGACACTTAGGAGTTAGTTAAGATCAATTTGTGTAATATATCCATTAGGTAAAGTGTGTTTCTTTAATATGAATTACTGTGCTTTTGTAAATATTCTAATCCGAAGGTCATGATATGATCTAGACATAAAGTGATCCGATGGTTCAACTTCTCTTAGATCATACCCACCATTGATCTATGGCTTAACACCTGATTGGTCCTTGATCTCTATTTAAAGAGCATGGAGGGTCCTTGGCTAGTTGATCAATTATGAGAAGCTCATGTAACTTTTTTTCTTTTGCATAATAAATTGCTCCAAGTAGCTATTTGGCTGGGACCATGGACTATTTCCCTCTCGAGGGTTTTAACTACGTGACAAACATCAATGTGTTGATCTATGATCTATTTGTGTGAAGTGGTTGCTCAAGGTGTTCAGTATTTTGGGAGTACCCTATAAACCCGAACAGATTTCCCCATACTCTCCCATGTTTGTCTAGTCAGAATTTTGACATCGAATACCAAATTTAGAATAATATAGTCCATGCCATAATCTCCTATTTGTGCGATCATTCTTAGTTCACAACCAGTCTTCAATATTTTTACCACATTATTAACCCTTCTTTTTGGTCACACCTCTTCTTGAGGTTCTTCTATTAGATTTTCAATTCAGCAACAAGATCTTTATCTTCTATTAGTGCTAAGAAAAGTTTAGAGAATTATTTTAATTTACTAACCTTTCTTGTCGATTGCTTTTGGAACAACTAGTCAAATATTTCAGGCATTCCCCATATTGGTCCTTCAAATGGTGTAGCAGTAGAAGTCGACACTTGATTTCTATTGATGAATTCTTGTTGCACATCCAAGAATACTTCCTTTTATTTTTGGATGTTGAATGGTGCTTTTTTTGCGTTGTTGGTCACAACTATGGTTTTCCATACGATGCTTATTAATCTTCCCGAGTCGCAACACCTCCTCTTGTCACAACAACAATATGTGGCTCCCTTGGTTCAACAAATATATTTTAGATATTATGATTGGGGTTCAAATTGGGATTCTACAATGGATTATGATGTCCCACAATCTTGGTATGCCCTCTTGTAATCAATTGAGGACATTCCTCGATAATATGTTCAAAATATTTGCAGTACGCGCATGTCATAGTAGGGCTCGTTTGGTCCTTGGAAAAGTGTTTAGATGCCCACAATTATAACATATAATTTGTCCTCTTCCATGACCAAATCCTCCTCCTTGTCCTTGGCCTCTAAAATCCCATCCCCTGGGTTGAGGGTATTATTGTTGCAGGTATTGATTCCATGGATATTGGGCCTGAGGATATTGATCCTGTGGATATTGAGTATGAGCTCGCCCAACCTACATTTGTTCGTTGTTCTTCATCAAATAAGTATCAACTATTTTGTCCTGCAACACCTGATAAGCTCTGCATTATTTCTCATCATGGCCTACTAATAGAAAAAACTTACAGTATAAACTAGCTGACGCACTTACAAACTTCTGTAAGTATAAACATTCTTATGGCTGATGGCCTCTAGTCTGACATATTCTACCACAAGGCACTCTTTGTGTATTTATCGGTCTTGGTACTCTCTATTACACTGGATTTCTTCTTATAATTCCTTCCATTTTTTAATATTTTGAATTTGTAGTGTAAGTTTGGCTAGTTGCGACTGGATTTGCATCATTCCTGCACCAGCTTCTTCGATCGACGAGGATTCCAAATTCATAGCCAGTTCCAGAGCCTCAGTTTGGGATACAATATTTTGCTGCATCAAAGGGATCCATATGTGTGGTAAAACGTTGAAATAAACCATTCTTTTTGTTGAATACCCGACATCTAGAAACTTACTTTGGTCACCAATGCTTGAATCTTTGGTCGAAGTCACAAACAGACTCCATAGACAATTGCTTAATTTCTTTATCTTTGTAATACAATGTGACTCATATTTGATCTAATGTTTTATATGGCATTCCTGTCAGCACCACAAATAATTTCATGTACCAATCCAATGCATGACCCCTAAGGGTTGTGATCATCTGAGCCTTCTTGATGGATTCATCTTGGATGCGTCGCACAGTCCACATGGCTTCACATAGAAACCAATGTTGCACGAGGTCTCCTACCCCATTTCCATTAAATATTGGAAACTCTATATCTTTCCCATCCATTATGTTTGTTCTTGGTTCTGTTGTATTAAAGGTTTGGATAATGGGTGATGAGTTTCTATATATTACCTCTAGAGATGTACACAGGATCGTGGGTATGTCATATCTGTACTATGGATCTAGATCTTCTTCTTCTATTTCATAAATAGGCTAGTATCATCTTCCTCGTCGCAAGAAACTTCGTCGAAGTGCGACACCAATGTGTAGGCCTCTCCTCCAATCGTACTGCAACTTCCTCTTCTCATCGTAGTACTTCTTCTCTTTCCTGATTGAAATCTTCTTCCACTTCTTAGACGTCCACCTCTAGCTCAGCCTCTCCATCACCAGGAAACATATCAGCTTACTCTGCTCCATTTTTATCGCACTTTTCTTATGACATATCCCAAGTATCTATGTACAAACCTTTATTTGCTGGAATCCATTCTCAAGACCCCTTTCTCACATATGAGCATCTTGATCCAAATATTTAAAGATGTTAAGTATCATCCTCTAGGTCGTTGGAAAAATTCTCTTTTTGTCTCACTATACGATTTTATTATGTCGACCGCAATCTCAATGATACATCCTTCCAAAATACTGTTAACCCAGAAATCAACAGGCCTAGATATTGGGTTTTTAATACTCTTTAGTCGCTGAATCCACTAAGGGATCCACTCTATCAGTTCTCCCTCTTGAAATTTTCTTCATTGGGTTTCTAGCCTCAACAACCACTCATGCAACAAAATAGGAAATTCACAAAAGAAAATATCATGAGTATTCATATGGAGGTATCACTCCAACCACTCTATTGGGTTCAACCAATATCCTTCACTTTCAACCTGTGCAAACTCTAGTGCCTTAAATCCACCCAATCTTGAATTTATTGCTTCGTTGGGTTCCACAACATATCCCCACCAAAATGATTCACAGTCCCTGCAATGTAACCACTTGTTGGCATTCTTCCCATTGACCTAGGTTCATATAGTTAGTTGGCAACAAAATCCCAAGATACTAGACTAACATAGGAGAACCTCATCGGCAGCACGTGTGACGCAGATGCAGTCTCACCCGAGATATCTTTTTGGGAACTTTCAGAACTAGGATTCTATAGTTATGTGGGGATCTCTATTGTGCATTACTTTATCAGAATTCTCAATCGAATCCAGGTATTATACTTCTTATTCCTTTTATATTCATTCAAGATAACAATCTATTTACTAGTCGACACATATTACAGTATTCAACATAAAATCCTTATCAGAGATTCATTCTATAGGCGGTGCGACACATATGTATATGGGATTATTTATAAACATATGTGATGCGACATATCCATATCTACTTATTCACAACATGCATGCATTCGACATAAACATATTAATCAAAGACACACATAGATAACAGTTAACATTGAAACCCATCTTGGAAAAACCACAAAGGTGCTCTTCATATTGCATGAAAAATATGTTAGCACCTTTTGTCGATGCACTCAACTTCCAGACTCTTATCTCATAAATACTTCTCTCCTCTCATGCTCTCTCATTTTGGGGTTAATTATTTATTCTCTCCACTCCATTTTCGATTCGCACACAACCTGGATCGATCCTCTAGATAAATAAATCTCTTATTCCCTTCTCAACCTACACAATGACTTAACCAACTAACAAACAACCGACCGACTACTTAGCTAACAAAACAATAAACAATCAACCCTGCACACAACTTGGGTTCATCCTTTTATAAGATTCTACCTGTATTAATCAACCGATGAGTTTCTATTAGTTGACATGCTTCCATTTCTATTTTTGTATATTTAGTTACGATTGAAAATATGCACTATTGGCCCAAAATTACAATTATACTTTATTACCAAAATAGTGCTTTATTCTAACTAACTCCTTTCCCATGATCAATAGAACTTTCCTTTTTAGCTGCTCTACTCTTCTTCTGTCATTGTTCCTTTCGTCATGGCTTCTTTCATTGCCAAAATTTTCATTGCAACTCCTTTTGTCGCAACTTCTCTTCCATCACAAACTCTTCTTCCATCACGGATCTTCGTGCGACCGAAGTATTTATCTTTCTGAACATAATTATGGACAAATTATGCTTAACTTTTCCTAGGGTCAACAACAACATTGTTCATGTTGATTATTTTCTTGGACAAATAACTCATTAGCAACATTTAGAACACCAATATAATCATAAAACTCAAAAGACATGAATATATTTCTTGTAAATATTATAAGTGCTAGAAATTTACAAACCTGTTTTTTATAATCTACTTTACAAAATTCATACCTGAAAGGACATCCTAAATAACTTTTTACAAACTGTTGACACTGTTTCTGCAATGAAATTCCTAGACAAAAATTTGGAACCATAAAATCCTGAGAATAATTATAAACAAATAAATTTTGTTGATCTTGTATATCAACAATAAGACATTTTGGGAGAGCAACTTCCCTTTCAACAATTTGATCATAACCTTCTCCAAAATTCATTTCATGAAAACTATTAGCATAAACATATTCATGGTCACAACTAGGAAATGTTTCTACGGGAAAATCATCTTACTATTGCATATTAGTGACAATAGAAAAATATGATTTTCCATTTGTAAAAAATGGAGAAATGATGAAATTTGTAGATGGTAAATCATTGTACCGAAAACAATGAAAATTCTAATTTGATTCCTAATGTTCGTGTTCTTCCTCCATTTCCTCTACATCCAGATCTAATTTTTGCTGCTCATAGATTCTCTTATCCTTTAGATATAAATGTTCATCACAAACTTGAGCTTGAACTCTGTCACAGGCCTAAAAATTTTCCTCAATTTCTCTAGCATCAACAAGTAATTGTTCTAATGATGAGGATTTCCTTTCTCTGAGATCCAACAACAAGATGAGGGTGATGAAATTATATTTAATACAACATGGTAGAAGCTTCAAAAGGATGAATATCCTTAGGTATATTGTAATAAAAACTATGAAATCTCCTGTTGAATGTGAAACGAGATTCATCCTCCTCTAGTATTCAAAGCATTAAACTCAATCAAGTATTGATCAAAGGATTTGTTCTCATTACAATATCTCAAAAAAGAACTATGAAAATCATTCCATGAACCAATGGAACAAGCTTCAAAATTTCTAAACCATAATGCATCATATCCAAATAAAGTTTTGCAAAATATCCTGATAACTACATCCTCAAGCATAATTTCAAAATTATCAATGAAAATTTCAAAATATTCCATGTTCTTTTAAGGTGCAACATGGTATTCTCCATTGAAAATAGGAATATACTTGAAAAACATGAGAGGATAAGCATGAATAATATATGGTATCTTCAAAGGTCTAAAATCATTTCTTCTTATTCTAGATTTAACTTCCGTGGGTTGAAAATTGGGTTCAACGGGCGGATTGCAATATACAATAGGAATCACATGAGGTAACTCAACTTTATTAGTTACAAGTTGACATGATTGATCATTTTCAGGAAAAAATGGTATATGTACATCATATTTATCATAAGGTTTAGCTGGAAGAATTAGATCAAGATCTACAAAAAAAGAAGATGACATATCTTCTCCCAATGAGGGATAATCAAATGAAGGCTTATGTTGATTAGAGTAAAAAAAGTATCGGATGATCCTTTTCACATGTGAGGGGAAATACAAGAAAGAGATACTAAAAAATAATATAATTTCCTGAAAGAAACTTATGACTCGATACCTTGATTTTCTTGTGTCAACTAAGCTCATCATATAATGGAGACACTATTGCTTTGAATTTTGGATTATTATGACAGTGGAGTTTCCAAGGTGAAAGATTGTATTCTATACTATGTCACCAACCCATCTTCACCATCAAAGACTAGATCTGATCATTTTCATTCTTCCAAGGAATATTTATTCAATTCCATCCTCGACATCGATGCTAGAAAATGTTATCCCTAAGGTCTGTATTGGACTACTACATGGTAAATCTAGGGAATTTAGACATAAAAGTTGAAAGCATTTAGTTTTATCTTTGATTGGTTGAATAAATGTCAAGACAAATAGTGTCTGTGTGGGGTATTTGAACAATACATATAGAACAAAAATAATCTATGAATTCAAAGGCTTACTACCATGAATAGATGTGAATCCAAACATAAAGACTTAGTTGAGATGCAATCACATGAAATGGTAAGATACACTTTCCACATATTCACATAATATTCCATCATATAACACTGTTATAGCCAAGAAGGATAAATGAAAATATATTAGATATTATATGCAATAGACATTCATAGTGTAAATGTTATTAGTTCTGTAATTAACTAAATATGCAGTGCATTAAAATTTCTATAATCAATAGAAATTGAACAACAAACATACAAGAGGCATAACTAATTTATAATCAAAATGATCTCAAACATTCATAGAGAACTGTATTCAAAATATTCTTACAAAATCATAGGCCCTTCATTGGCTCTCCAAAATCGAACCTCTTCACTCAAATTCCTGAAGGAAGAACCCTCTCTTAATTCCATTTCATAGTTTAAATAGAAATTTTTACAAATATAAGATCCAAAATAATGGATATATAATGAACACATAATCCTCTAATGGATGAAAAACCCATTCATCTTTCATGTGTTGTATGCAATGGTAAAGGGAGATAATAAATCCGATGTACAAGTTGAACTAATGAGGTGTCGTTTAAAGTGTTTAACCGAGCATATTTTTAGGAAACTGAATCTAGCAAAATCCTGATAAATAGGCCTGAAAGAGCCACCCGTAGCTCCCAAATAGTAACATCTATGTAAAAAATGATTGGAGGTTTTTGTAATTAGTCATGTTCCTAAAAAAACACATATTTTTTAAAAATTCATCTCCATTTTTTCGAAAAACATGCCCAAAGTTGATGACTAAAACAGTGACCTACAAGTAGTTTGTTAGCGCAGTTCTCCAGTAGTTTGATAGTGCAACTATCCAACAATTTGGTAGTGCATTGATTTCTAGAGGAGAGCCCTGCATCATATCCCTGTTTGAATTTTAAAAGAATAAAAACCATTTTATCAAGAAAACAACACCTACAAAGAATAAGAACACAACAAATTATATACAAGTTGCACCTTCCTAGTATATTTTACTAACTAATAAACAAATTGAAAACAAAAGAATAAATTGAATATAAAATCATAGAGCATTGCATTAAGGGTAAATATATGTCTTACATGAAAATTGTTGAGGTAACCATAGGATAAGTTTGAATTTCAAGGTCTTAAGTTCAAAAAATGTAGACAATCCTCAGTGCAGACTTGGTACTAATAGACATTCTTTCTCACGAAGATTGGAAGAGTTTCTGTTATCAGCCAAAATGGCACTTCTCCGTCTGAGTGCCGACATTCCTCATGTTGGTACACCGAAGGACAATTTTGATTGAAGTGGCCTAAACACTATAGATGGGCATGACCTTTGATGCATTTTCCTCAGACCAGCCTTGTATATTTTTATTATGAATTTTGGGTTGCATACGTGACTATGTGCATTGCAACTCGCATGTCATACGGGAGTATTTGCATTGCAACCCGCGTATACTTGCATACGTGAGTTCCCTTTGAGAAAATCGCGTGTCATACACAATTTTCCTAAATTAATACCTGCTTATACCCTAATTTGATATTAAAAAATATAAATCGATATCAGATGAGATTAGTTGGGGCCTAATCCATAACTATACCAACCATCTCAACCATCCCAACCTTCAAAACCACTCTATTTCCCAAAGTATAAATAGAGGACTTGGGGTGGGGCTAATCAGTCAATTTTGGAGAGAAAAGTTATGCTGGTGGTATATCTTCAGAGTCTTGGAGCAGCAGAACTCAGAGTCCTTTGGTTGCAGAGGATTCCTTGTGTCATAATTTGGGTTGTACTCTTATCTTATTCATCGCTTGTTAATAAAGAGAATTCTTCTTCCAATCTTGTATTGAGTTTATTTCATGTGTATTGGATTAATGAATATGTTTGATTATGTTACATATATTCTTTTCATCTAACCTCTAATATACATATGGATGAGAAATTACTTGAAGGATTTGCTCTTTGCAGGTGGAGAAGTACATCCCTAGAAGCTTTGGAGAGAAGTGGAGCGAGAGAAGATCAATCCTGGATTAATCGTTGTTAATCGAGTAAGTCAAGATTGTCTTCCTATTCTCTTTCCATTCCCTGTAAAAAGCTGATTGTTTGCAAGTTAGTAGTAAGTTGGTAAACACAGACACTAGGTTACAGGGGTGATTTATCTTGAACAACAGAACTAGTGATTCCATTGGGGAGCCCATCCTGCTATGGGTTTATCCTGTAGGTTCCTTACCAGTATTTTCTCTGATCCTGAGTGTGGTTCCTTTATCTTGACTTTGATTTGTAGTATAGTATGCCCATAAACCTTTTTATATTTTTTTCTTTGAAAAATGTTTGTTGTATACGTGGGTTTCTGTTATAAACAATCGCGTATAAAAACTTGTATACATGGGTTGCTCTATAAGAAAATCACGTATGGTACGCGAGTTTCTCTATAAGACAGTCGCATATATCTTGTAGCAACATAAAAAAAAATTTGGTAGGGTTTGCTTGTCCTTGTCTTGGCTGATTTTTTTCTGCTTAGGGGTCTTCTGTTGTTGGCAAAGTTTTGTAAGTCCAAAGTCCCGTACGCCATACTTTTAGCTTGTTTTTAAGACTTTGGGTTTGCTTTGTTTGAGTCTTCTAGTGACTTGAAGTTGGTCCTCCCTCTTGGCCTATGAGTTTAGTGGTATGTATCTGAGTCAATGATCAGGGATTTATATACCTTATTCTCTATACTTCTTTGTGTAGTGTCAGTTAGCCACTTGTTCTTTAGTAAATCTAGTGGATTTTGTTCATTAGTTTTCCAAGTCAGGGTTTTTACCAAGTTTTTTTCTTGTTTGTTTGAAGTTTGGTCATTGTAGGTCCTCTATACTTCATTTTGATTTTGATGTTTTGTAATCATTCAAACTTGCTCGAAAATTTACATTTAGATGCATAGTAGTTTTTGAAGAATTTGAAAAAGTGAAACAAAAACATTTCATGCTTTGGCATATAGTTGCACTTAGTAGTTTTCTTTTCAGTATTTTCAAATAAAATTTCAAAAATTATAAAAAGTCTTAGTTTTTTTCGACGCTTAGTTTTAATTTCATCAGCTTACATTTACAAAAAGAAAAGAATTTTAGCTTAAGTAGTTGTATTTTGCTTTGGAAATTGCTTTATACATCATTTTTACTTTTCTTATCGAGTCTATAACATCGCAGTCCTTCATGCCACTTACCTTCTGACTAAGAACAACTCTTAAAATAAACGATATAATTTAAAATATATTAGTAAGTTTTATTTTATAATGGTCATACACCAACTAGATTAGGCTAGAATTGTGGGATAGGGAGTTTAAACTCTCCACAAGTGCTTAAATTCAGACATAGTTGGCCAATCGATAAGTAAACCCTTTCCTATGTTGGTTGTATCTGGGAAGCTCTTCTCAAACGAGAGTTAAGTACAAGGCCATCTGGAGGCTTGGACTAAGGAGATAACCCTCCGATTCCTTATCAAAGCATATACCAAGTTTTTTGCGCATCTGGGGATTCTGTCCTAGACAGAGTTTTAGGCTTTGCTACCCTGTCGATGCATATGAACCAGGCTTGCAACTATCCCACAAGACTATCAATATAGTTAAGGTATCCTATAGTCTCTTAGACATCTAGGGTTCATACACAGGTACACTAGAAGGCTATTTCTAGTTGACCTTGGACAGGCTTGGAAGGTAACCCTTGTAGAAAGTGTGGGAGGGCGGTGGGTGATTCCTCCTCTTGTGCCTAAGAACATCTTCAAGGATGCCAAGTAACTGTCTCTCAGCTTTCTTCTGGAAAGCATATCTTATACCCCTTGTGATTATTGAAGACTTTCGGAAATTTTGTAGTGATTTCTCTGTGGTTTGTTTGTGTTTAGCTGAACTTAGGGTGTGTTATCAACCCAAATGGCACTTCTCCATCCAAGTGTTGACAATTCATTATGTTGGTACACAAAAGGACATTTCAGGATTGAAGTTTTGCTAAACACTATAGATGGGCATGACATGAGATACATTTACCTTTCAACTAGCTTGCTACATTATTTTTCTAAGTATGGATTGGCGTACATGATTATCTCCATTGAAACTTGTGTACATACGCGACTATCCTCATTGAAAACTTTTGTACTGTACGTGACTATCTCCATTACAACCCGCGTACAGATCTATACGAGGGTTTCCTTTAAGAGATTCACGTGTCATACACGGGTTGCTTATATTAATACTCGTGTACATCTCCATTTGACATTAAAAAATATAAATCATGATTAATGGAGATTAGTTGGGTCTTAATCATCAACTACCCCAACCATCTCAACCTCCTCAACCTTTGAAACTACTCTATTTCCCAAAGTATAAATAGAGGCCTTGGGGAGGGCATTAAATGGATGAATTTTGGAGAGCAAAGTTATGCTGGTGGTATATCTTCAGAAGTCTTGGAGTAGCAGAATTCAGAGTCCTTTGGTTGCAGAGGAGTCCTTGTCTCAGGCATTGGGTTGTACACTTATCTCATTAATTGATTGTTAATAAAGATAATTCTTCTTCCAACATTGTGTTGAGTCTCTTTCATGTATTAGGGTTTGATGAATATATTGTTTATGTATTTGTAACTTTGAAATGTATTCATCTATGTATCTTATGTATTGTAACCCGATGTTTATTCCGGTATGTAATTGAGTCATGTTGTCATGCCCCGATGTTCCAATCGAGAGAATTAATAATGTAAACAAGTCATGTCAAGTCATAGTGAGTAACCCTCTGATTGTCTAAGGGTTAAAGTCCCCACAGTTCCGGGGCACTAGGGTTATTAGACTCTCCTAGTAGAGGTAGGCCTTGGTAGGGTTTTAGTCATGT
Source organism: Pseudotsuga menziesii (assembly GCA_001517045.1). Taxonomy (NCBI): domain Eukaryota; kingdom Viridiplantae; phylum Streptophyta; class Pinopsida; order Pinales; family Pinaceae; genus Pseudotsuga; species Pseudotsuga menziesii. The sequence goes on along the minus strand of LPNX010234145.1, from coordinate 210,378 downwards.
CGGGATTATTATAAATAGGGAACTAGAGTCTCTATTTATCACACAACTCATCCACACTCAAGTGTAGCGCATAGTTGAGGAAGGAGAAGACACTGGGGCTAGATAAGAAGAAGATTACTACTGTCGGGAGATCACTTACTATTTTGGGGCTTTTACTGTTTTGGTGCTGATTCTATCTCTGAGGAAGTTGTGGGGTTTTTTCCATTTATGGTTTCCCCGAGGATAAACACTGTGTTCATTGTCTCTTGTGTTTAATTGTTGTGCTTGTTATTCTCTCAGTAAATATCCTAATATAATGCTAGCTTAATGATGAAATTCTAACATGGTATCAGAGCTAACCTGAGAAGAATACACTGTGCAGCTACGGGAACTAGGGATTCATAGTTTGTGGATCTTCCTCCACATATTTTCAGCAAAATTAAGGTGGAATAACTCTCCTCATTAGGGCGCATCTTTCTATCGAAGCAGAATCCAATTCTGAGGTTTTTCAATTTTGGACCCAACACTTATGCCAGAAATTAGGGATTTTCACAAAAGAGGATTTTTTCAGTGAGCCCAGGCTTGGATTGATCTCCTTTCCAAAATCAAAAGAGCGATAAATTTCAAGGCATTTGGGTGAACAGATTTCTAGAAAATCAAAACCCTAATTTGCTACTGAACCAGCACTGCAGGATTTCAGCTAAAGTTTCAGATCCGACATCTTGAACCTGGTAAGATCTAAATATTCTGTATTTCCATTTGAGGTTCTCAGTTTAAGATGTCTCATCATACCAAGCTTGATGAAAAGATTGAGGGAGCTAATAACTTCCGAGCTTGGAAGTATAGGATCTCCCTGGTCTTGGAAGAGAATGAGTTGGACTCCTATATGAATGAGGAGGTTCCAATTCTAGAGGGAGATGAGGCTAAGTCCTTGCATAAGAAGAAGTTGGTTATGGCAAAGAGAATCATTGCTGATTCTATCAAGGATCATCTCATACCACAGGTGTCCTCCCTTAAGACACCTAAATCTATGTTTGATGCCCTAACCAAATTGTTTGAAGGGAAGAACATAAATAGGAAGATAACCTTGAGAAACCAATTGAAGAATGTGAAGATCCAGAATGCTGAGACTATTCAGTCTTACTTTACAAGGGTTTCTCAGATCAAAGAGCAGCTAGAAGCAGTAGATGAAGAAGTGGAAAATGCAGAAATTGTGATGACCACCTTGAATGGTCTCCCTAGATCATGGGACTCCTTCATTCAAGGAATCTGTGCCAAAAAGAAGTTAGTCAAGTTCAGCAGGCTATGTGAAGAATGCTCTCAAGAAGAAGCTAGGATAGCAGCTCAAGAAGAGAATATGGGTAGTGAAGATCAAGCCCTCATAGTTCACTCCAAGAAAAACAAGAGGATAAATTATCACTCCAAAGGTAAGACCTCTCACTCTAGAAAAGATCTAAATACGATTAGATGTTACACATGTGATGAGAAAGGTCACATATCCAAATTCTTCCCTAACAAAAGAAATCTAAGGAAGAAGGGAAACAAGAGAAGACATCATGCCCATGCTGCAGAGGATGATGAACCTTCCACAAAAAGAATCAGACAAGAGAGTGATGACTCTTTAAGTGAGGATGGATATGTTCTAATCTCCGCTCTCATGGGAACTGTTTCACATGGAAGAAATGATTGGCTTATAGACAATGGTGCTTCCAAGCACATGACGAGATTCAAAGAATCATTTGTAAAGCTATCTGAACATGAGTCACCTCACAAGGTGAAACTTGGGGACGAATACCAGTATCCAATAAAAGGTAGTGGTGAATCCTTCAATAAACTAGACTCTAGAAAATATTTGAAGATGAAGAATATATTATTTGTTCCAGGACTAAAGAAGAACCTCCTCTCCATATCTGCATTGGATGCAAAAGGAATGAGGGTTGCTTTTGTAGATGGCCAAGTTCATATGTGGCCAAAAGGAAAGACTTTTGACGATGCAATTGTGATCGGAGAACAAGAAGGAGGCCTATACAAGTTGAAGGGCCAACCAGATCAAGCTTTGGATGATGACATAGTAGAACCAAATGAACTGTGGCATAGAAGGCTTGCACATGTGCATTACAGAGCACTACCACTTGCAAGAAAAGTTGTTGAAGGTCTTCCTGAAATACAAGCAAAACATGAAGGGGTCTACAAAGGATGTGTGAAAGGAAAGAACACAAAGAAGAAATTTCCGAGTAGTGAAAGTAAAGCAAAAGGAATCTTGGAAATCATCCACTCTGATGTATGCGGACCAATGTCATCAAGCTCACTAAGAGGGTATGTGTACTATGTTTCTTTTATTGATGACTTTTCTAGGAAGACATGGATTTACTTCATGAAGAATAAAGATGAAGTGTTTAGCAAGTTCAAGGAATTCAAATCCTTGATCGAGAACCAGATTGAAAAGAATATCAAGACTTTTCGATCAAACAATGGCGGAGAATTCACTTCAAATGAGTTCAAGGAACTATGTAAGGAATTAGGGATTAAGAGGGAGTTGTCTACTCCTTACAATCCACAATAGAATGGGGTTGCAGAGAGGAAAAGTAGAACCATCATGGGAGCTGCAAGAGCTATGCTTCATGATCAAGATCTTCCTATGCACCTTTGGGCAGAAGCAGCTAGAACTGCAGTGTATGTACAGAACCATACTCCACATAGAGTACTCAAGAATAAGACTCCTGAAGAATTCTTCTCTGTCAAGAAACCAGAAGTTAGCCATCTCAGAATATTCGGCTGTCCTATGTACATACACATTCAAAAAGAGAAGAGAACAAAATTAGATCCTTCAGGAAAGAAGGGTACAATTGTGGGATACTCTGAAAGATCGAAGGCTTACAGAATATACTTCCCAGGATTCAGAAAGATTGACATCAACAGGGATGTAACATTTGAAGAAGATTCATCCTACATCAAATCCAGAAAGAAACTTCCTGAAGAACCTAAAGAAGCAGAAGCTCCCAAAATTCATGATACAATCATGAATGAAGAAACTAAAGAAGAAGATCGAGAATTTGAAGAACCACAAAAACCTCTAGATCCACCACAGGAGAAGAATCCTCACAAGAGGAAAACTGCTTGGGTACGAGAGATTATCCAAGGTGCGGAAAGGTATGGGGTTCCAGAAGAGAATCTCAGAGAAAGAAAGAGGACTAGATCTTGTTCCAGTTATGTAGCTTTACTATGTGACTTCATTGATAAAGAACCTTCCAAGTATGAAGAAGCGGTAGAATGAAAAGAATGGAAGGATGCGATGATCGAAGAGTATCAATCGATCATGAAGAATGATGTTTGGGATGTTGTCCCAAGACCAGAAGAGAAATTAGCAGTAACTTCCAAATGGATCTACAAGATCAAGCATGTTGCAGATGGTAGCATTGAAAAGTATAAGGCAAGATTTGTGGCTCGGGGTTTCTCCCAAAAAGAAGGAATAGACTATGAAGAAACTTTTACACCTGTAGCCAGATACACTTCCATCAGATCGGTACTTGCTCTGGCTGCAGTGATGAGATGGAAGATACACCAAATGGATGTCAAGACTACTTTCTTGAATGGTGTAGTAGAAGAGGAAGTGTATGTGGAACAACCACTCGGTTTTGAGACACATGATAGGGAGTCTCATGTGTGTAGACTGAAGAAATCCCTGTACAGTTTGAAACAGGAACCTATGACATGGTATGGCAGAATTGACAACTTTCTATCTAGTTTGGGCTTTACCAAGAGTAAAGCAGACTCCAACCTTTACTACAATGTGGAAGGTGGCAACCCAGTGATACTTCTACTATATGTAGATCATCTGTTTGTGACAGGTATGTATGGGTTGATTGCTGATATGAAGAGAAAGTTTGCTGCTAAGTTCAAGATGAAGGACTTGGGAATGATGCATTATTTCCTAGGTATGGAAGTGTGGTAGACTACAGATGGAATCCTTCTTGGACAAGGAAAGTATGCAGTAGAGATCCTGAAGAGATTTGGGATGATGGACTGCAAGGCATTGACCACACCTATGACATCAAACCTGAAGCTATTGAGTGATGCTTCATCAGAGATAGTTGATGTCACAATGTATCATCAGATGATTGGGTCCTTGATGTACCTGATGAACACGAGACCAGATATTTGCTTTGTTGTGAACTCCTTGAGCCAATACTTGACAGATCCGAGACATGCTCACTTGACTTCTGCAAATCATATTCTGAGGTACCTAAAGGGTACGGTTGATTATGGGCTCAAGTATAAGGCTGATCAAAGGATTAACCTGGAGGGTTATGTTGATTCAGATTGGGCATGCAGTTCCATTGATAGGAAGAGCACTTTAGGGTGTTGCTTCAGTATGGGATTAGGTGTGATCTCATGGTTTAGCAGGAAGCAATCCTGTGTGGCACTAAGTACAGCTGAAGCAGAGTATGTTGCAGCCTGTTCAGCTAGTTGTGAGGAAGTATGGCTGAGAAAGCTACTATCTCATTTGTTTGATCTCCAATTAGATGCTACTTGTTATATATACTGTGACAACCAGAGTTGTGTAAAGTTGTTAGAGAATCCAGTATTCCATGACAAGTCAAAGCATATTGAGATCAAGTATCACTATATCAGGGATATGGTGCAGAGAGGAGTAGTGAAGCTCCAGTATGTTGCGATGGACGAACAGATAGTTGATGTGTTGACTAAGCCATTGGCTAAGGTGAATTTTGAGTACTTCAGGGAGAAACTTGGTGTTCTCCAAATCGAGGTTCCTCCCAAGAGGAAGTGATGTGTCCGTACTATGCCATTCTGACATGGTGAGAGGATTGGTTCCTTCCATGATCATATGTAAGTGCTGTGCCATTATAACATGGTGATAGGATTGGTTTCATCCATGGTTGGATGTAAGAGCTGTGACATGGTGAGAGGATTGGTTCCTTCCATTGTCAGGTATATGTGAATGCCATGTCCAGCATGAAAAAGGGATGGCTTTGTGAAGACACATATAGTATGAAAAAGTACTAGCTCTATGTAGATGGCACATCCAACATGAAAAAGGGCTGGCTCTGTGGAGGCTCATCTAGTATGAAAAAGGACTAGCTTTGAGTAGCTGCCACATCTGGTATGAAAAAGGACCAGCTCTGTGATTCCTCATTTGGTATGAAAAAGGACTAGATTTGTGATGCCCTACCTAGTATGAAAAAGGACTAGCTCTGGGAAGCTCCAGTATGTTGCAATGGATGAACAGATAGCTGATGTGTTGAATAATCCATTGGCTAAGGTGAAGGTTGAGTACTTCATGGAGAAGCTTGGTGTTCTCCAGATCGAGGTTCCTCCCAAGAGGAAGTGATGTGTCTGTACTGTGCCATTCTGACATGGTGACAGGATTGGTTCCTTCCATGATCAGATGTAAGTGTTGTGCCATTCTAACATGGTGAGAGGATTGGTTCCTTCCATGGTTGGATGTAAGAGCTGTGACATGGGGAGAGGATTGGTTCCTTCCATTGTCAGGTATATGTGAATGCCACATCCAGCATGAAAAAGGGCTGGCTCTGTGAAGACACATCTAGTATGAAAAAGGACTATCTCTGTGTAGATGGCACATCCAACATGAAAAAGGGCTGGCTCTATGGAGGCTCATCTAGTATGAAAAAGGACTTGCTCTGAGTAGCTGCCACGTCTGGTATGAAAAAGGACCAGCTCTGTGATGCCTCATTTAGAATGAAAAAGGACCATCTCTGTGATGCCCTACCTAGTATGAAAAAGGACTAGCTCTGGGAAGGCTCATCTAGTATGAAAAAGGACTAGCTCTAAGTAGCTGCCACATATGGTATGAAAAAGGACCAGCTCTGTGATGCCTCATCTGGTATGAAAAAGGACCAGCTCTGTGATGTCCTACCTAGTATGAAAAAGGACTAGCTCTGGGAAGGCTAATCTAGTATGAAAAAGGACTACCTTTGAGTAGCTACCACATCTAGTATGAAAAAGGACCAGCTTTGTGATGCCTCATCTGGTATTGAAAAGGACCCGCTCTATGATGCCCTATCTAGTATGAAAAAGGACTAGCTCTGGGAAGGCTCATCTAGTATGAAAAAGGACTAGATTTGAGTAGCTGCCTCATCTGGTATGAAAAAGGACCAGCTCTGAGATGATACATCCAGTATGAAAAAGGACTGGCTCTATAGAGGTTCCTATGATGAGAAGAATCAAGAGATAGCACATGTGATGATACTCAGTGATGATCCAGATCTAGTGATGATGATACAACAGTGATTATCCAGATCGAGTGATGATCTAGATCCAGTGATGATAGCCAGTGATGATCCAGATCCAGTGATGATGCCTCATGATGATCCAGATCCAGTGATGATGTCCCATGATGATCCAAATTGAGTGATGATCCAGATCCAGTGATGATGTCCCATGATGATCCAAATTGAGTGATGATCCAGATCTGATGACTTGAAGATGAAGATGACTTGAAGACTCAGAAGACCTAAGATGCAGATGACGAGATGATCTAGTTGATACAGAGAAGAATACCAGTGCTGAAAATTGTGTCGAAAGAATACCTTCCTAGTTAAGAGGGAGTGTTGATGTATTTGTAACTTCAGGATGTATTCATCTATGTATCTTATGTATTGTAACCCGATGTTTATTCTGAGATGTAATTGAGTCATGTTATCATGCCCTGATGTTCCAATTAGGAGAATCAATAATGTAAACAAGTCATGTTAAGTCATAGTGAGTAACCCTCTGATTGTCTAAGGGTTAAAGTCCCCACAGTTCCGGGGCACTTGGGTTATTAGAATCTCCTAGTAGAGGTTGGCCTTGGTAGGGTTTTAGTCATGTCGGGATTAGTATAAATAGAGAACTGGAGTCTCTATTTATCACACAACTCATCCACACTCAAGTGTAGCGCATAGTTGAGGAAGGAGAAGACATTGGGGCTAGATAAGAAGAAGATTACTGCTGTCGGGAGATCACTTACTGTTTTGGGGCTTTTACTATTTTGGTGCTGATTCTATCTCTGAGGAAGTTGCGGGGTTTTCTCCATTTATGGTTTCTTCGAGGATAAACACTATGTTCATTGTCTCTTGCATTTAATTGTTGTACTTGTTATTCTCTCAGTAAAGATCCTAATATAATGCTAGCTTAATGATGAAATTCTAACATATATTTGATTAAGCACTATATATGTTGTTTATCTAACCTATTATATATACATATATAAGATTGTACTTGGATAATTTTCTTTTTGGAGTTGAAGGAGGTGCATCCTTGAAAGCTTTGGAGAGAAGCATAGCAGAAGAAGATAAAGCTTGGATCAACCGTCAGTAATCGAGTGAGTCCAATATTTCTTCCTATTTCCTTTCTGTACTTAACTAAAGCTAATTGTCTGCAAGTTTTAGAATTAAGTTGGTAACCCCAGACCCTAGGTTATTAGTGTGTTTATTCTTGAACAACCGAACTGGTGACTCCGATGGGGAGCCCAGACTACTATGGGTTAACACTGTAGATCTTTGTCCAATCTTTGTTTTGATTCAGTGTGAGGTGTTTTGTCTTGGTTTAGACTTGTAGTGGTGCTTTGAAGTCCTTTATAATTTTTATTTTTTCGAAAAATTTAACTCCTGTACACCGATTGCTGTGTTACACAGTCACGTACAGAGGTATGTGTACGTGGGTTTCACTATTGCACAGTTGCGTACAATCCTAAGCAAAAAACGTTTTTGGGTTAGGGTTTGGTTGTCCTTGTCCTTCTGTGGATTTTGTCTTGCATAGTGGTCTTCAATATTGGCATTGCACTGTAAGTTTGATGACCCTGTTAACCATACTTTGTGCTTTCTAGTTAAGCCCTTGGGTTTTTATTGTTTGGATTGTTTTTCTGTTAGCATTTTGAAGTGGATTTTCCTGTTGGGTAATAGGTCCAAGTGTTGGTCGTCTGAATTAGTGATCATGGTTCTAGATACCGTATATACCATTCTATTTTTGAATAGTGTTGGTTTGTCACTTGCCTTTGATTGATTTCAGTGATCTCTAGTCATTGTATCTTCCCAGCTGGGTGTGTTCCAAGTCTTCCTTAGGTGGTTGATCTTTGGTTTTTATGAATCTTCTTTACTTCATTTTTCTTACTTTATATAGTTAATTTATTCAAGCATACTCGAGAATTTTTCTTTTAGGTGCATAGTAGTTTTTGAGGAATTTGAAAAGTGAAAAGAAAACATTAGAAACTTTTGCATTTGATTTGCATATAGTAGTTTTATTTTCAGTTTTTAATAAAATATTAAAAATTACAAAAATATAGTCTTAGTTTTCTCTTTATTAGTTGCATTTTCATCAGTTTATATTTACAAAAAAAAAGAAAAAGAGAAGCTTGTTTTAAGTAGTGATCATTTGCTTTGAAATTGATTTATACACCTATTATTTTTACATTTCTTATCGGGTCAATAACATCATAGTCTTTCACTCCACTTGCCTTCTGAGTAAAAAATAGCCCTTAAAATGAATGCTATAATTAAAAGTTATTAGTAATTTTGTTTTATAGGGCCATACACCTACTAGCCTAGGCTAGAATTGTGGGATAGGAAGTGTAAACTCCCCATAAGTATTTAAATTCAGACATAGTGGGCCAATCGATAGGTAAATCCTTCTCTTTATTGATAGTATTTGGGAAGCTCCTCTCAAACGGGAGTTAAGCATGAGGCCATGTGGAGGCATTGGATCGAGGAGATAACCCTTCGATTCCTTGTTGAAATGTAAAACAAGGTTTTTACGCATCTGGGGATTCTGTCCTAGACAGAGTTTTGGGCTCAGCTACCCTGCCCATGTGTATGAATCAGGCTTGCAACCATCCCCCCAGACTGTTGGTATAGTTAAGGTAGCCTCTAGTCTCTTGACATATAGGATTTATGCATAGGTAAACTGGAAGGCTATTTCTGGTTCACCTTGGACGAGCTTAGAAGGTAAACCTTGTTAAAAGTGTAGGAGGGCAATGGGTGATTCCTCCACTTGTGCCTAAGAACCTCTTCAAGGACACCAAGAAACTATCTTTCAACTTTCTTCGAGAAAGCATATCTTTTGCCCTTTTTGACTGTTGAGACTTTAGGAATTTTCGTAGTGATTGCTCTGTGGTTTGTGTGTGTTTAGCAGACCTTAGGGTTTGAAAAGTCAAATTACAATCATGGAGGACCAACCTATCAAAAGGTCATGAAGGTTGAAAAACCTTCCTCCTCTTATCACATTGGAACCTCCACCTACCCCTCAAAGGCAGAGATTGGACATAGACAGTTCATTTGAACCGATAGGAGTCAGTGAAGTTTCGGGTGAATGAGAAATCAGGGAAAACCATCTTAATTTAAACATAATTGAGATAGAACAATTGCAGGCTGACGAGTTTGCAAGGAATTTTAATACACCTATAACTGACTTAAATGATTCTATGATCGTTTAGGTTCGTCCTTTTGATCCTCCCGTGATTGGTGTCCCTATTGGTAGGATAATGTCTACTGCAGGAGAAAGTTCTTTTACCTTGACCTCAGCCACTCTGGCTAAATGGGTGCTACCTCCCTCGGTTAGTACCCTTAGAATAAACATACCTACTACGCCCTTAACTCCAGTGAGCCGAGCGGTTCAACCACTCGCTCCCACAAGTATAGCAGGTGCTTCTGGTGGAATGGTCACTGGGATTCCTAATGTACCTACTATACCTACCTCCTTTGCACACACTACCCAGAGTGGTCCTATAGGATCCTCGAATTTTGTCTAAGGATTTACTTGGAATGGGGGGCACATTCCCCCATCCACTCCATACGTAGGCCCAACAGCCTCATATGTAGGGGTGCAGTTTGGAAACACTAACCGTTATGGTCAAGGTTTCCAAACCCCGGTTTCTGCTCCGTTCACAAGCTCTCCCTTTTTTATTTTTAGCGGAGGGATACCTACTCCTGTATTTCAAACCCTAGTTTCAATTGGGGCAGCCATAACCTCTTATACTGCACCTTACACAAACAATCATGTGGCTTATGGATGGAACCATTTTCAAAGAAACCCATCCACTTCACAACCGACGGTAGGGGGCAACCCCACCTTCACATATGGGAACACGGGGGCAGGTCCCTTTAATCCCCAAATTGGTACTTTTAGTGCTTCGGTTAGACCTAAGCTTCCTTTTCTGGAAATGTTAAACTTGATAGATTTGTGTAAACTGATGAATGAACCGTTGAGGCATGATCCCTCCTGGCCACCTGTACTTACCAAGCTACCCTCGGACATCCCAAAATTCGAAGGAAAAGTTGGTGAAGATCTTGGGGCTCATGTAACCACTTTCCATTTATGGTGCTCTTCCAACTCATTGAATGAAGATTCAGTTCGGTTGAGGCTATTCCAAAGAACCCTGACAAGTACTGCATCAAAATGGTACATTGAGTTTCCTTCTGCTGCATTCAGTAGTTTTTGGGACTTGGCTACTGCATTCCTTAGTCACTTCCAGCTTCCTCTCTGATATGATTTCGGAATGGACTTGTTGTCTACCTTTCGGCAGAACAAGGCCACCCATATCTCGGATCACATCCAAGAGTGGAGGAGGCAGAAGAGCCTTATTAAAGCCACTATTCCTCCTGAGTTCTTATTAGAATGGTTCCTTAAATCCCTATTTCCTTATATATCTAAGGACATATCTACTTTAGGAGTGACGAATGAGGAAGAAGCTATCCTTAGGGCCCAACAACTTGATTTGATATATTCTCAGTCTAGGATCTTATATGAGATTATCCTTGAGGCACTGAGGAAAACACATGATGCAGAGAAACCTAAGTCTAGACCCCATGCCGATGGTGTGGTTGGTTCTATTAATTCTCCCACTGTAGAATCATTGGCCAAACAGCTCCATCAGTTGTACATCAAACATTCCACAGTGGAGTCAGAAAAGGCTTCCCCCTCACCCCAAAATGCAATTGTTTTTGCACATACCTCTCAAAATGGAAATCAACAGCTCGGTGGGAAAAATAAGAGAGGAAAGAAATGGGAGGGAAATCAAAACAAGCAGAAACCCATAAATAATGCTGATGGGGGCAATAAAGAAAATAAGAAGGTGAAATTCCCATGTAAGTTGTGCCATGAAGATCACCCCACCCATCTTTGTCCCCTTATGGAACAAGCTCATAAGCTGTTAAAAGCTCAACAACCAGCTGTCCTGAAGGATCTGTTTCCCCAGGGATAGAATTTTGCTTCAGCTTCAAATGCACCAGGGGGCACCCCAAATGGCCCTGACCCCAATTATATCAACATGGTTCAATCTCAAACTTTACTACCGACCAGGAATAAGAACTATGAAAAAGAGACCTTGGAGAAGGGTAAGTCCATAGGTGAAAATTCTAACCCTCTCACGATTGAGAAACCTACCGAAATTATGCCCAAGATACCGAAAGGTGTCTTTACGATGACTTTTCATAATCATAATGCTAGGGTCACAATAAAATACTCCATAGTTGAAGACTTACCCCAGACAGCTTGTGCAATGTCAGCTTTAGAAGTGTTACAGAGTTGTCCCACCCAACGGGATGCACTCTTAGCAACTTTAGGCAGTATGGACTCATTGAGTCTCATGGCGAAATTTGGCTTGTATGATGTCAAAATTTGCCTACCTTATCATGTAGCCTTGTCGATAGATATCATCCATGGTGGAAATACCATTGGAAGGACAGTTGTCGACGAGGGTGCTTCTACATGTGTTATGTCCTTGTCATGTTGAAAAGATCTTGGATCCCCAAAGATGGTCCCATCAAACACCCTGCTTACTACTTTTGACAGAAGGTCATTTCATCCACATGGTATCCTACCAGCTTTTGAAATTAAGTTGGTAGGGAAAGTGGTGTCTATTGAGGAGGAGGTGATTGATGCACCTTTGGACTATAATTTTCTCTTGGGAAGAAGCTGGACTTATGCCATGTCTGCTATTGCATCGACCGTTTTTTGAGTGGTAGTGTTTCCACACAAAGGGAAGTTGGTTACTGTTGACAAACTCAATTTTACTTGAAAAGGATGCATGGAATCTAATGAGTCCACTATACCATTGGTTGATCAGGACAAACCTATTGCAAAGAGCTTGGGGGATGGAATGTATGCATCATTGATGGGTACATTTTATCTTCCAGCTCCGATTAATTATATAGGTTCTATTAGTGTGGGAAAGTCCATAGCCACGGTTGTTGATAGGACTGATCCTTGGGTTCTCCCTTCCCACCATGAACCTAAAGTGCCCTTATCGGCAGTGGAAGTAGCTTATCAAGCTATCACGCAAACCATTGTTGATCTCATTCCGGTTCCACTCACAGTCTCAAAGGAACTGGAAGAATTCTATTTTCCTGCTTGGGCAGAAAACTCTTTGCATTCTACATATTGCTTAGATATGGTTTTACCTTTGGATGAAGCCATTCTAGAAGCCATGTGTGGACGAGAAAATATCTGCGAAGATCTTCACCATCGATCCTATTTTCTTCCAGAATTAAGTAGGATAGAGAATCAGGAGTTTCAGGTAAGACTGGCAGATGATGTTGATACACCCGTTAATCCATTACTAAGGGAAGGAATGTTTGCTGAGGGGAATATGGAAAATATTTCTACTACCATCCCTATCAACATCTCTGTAAATCCTGATGTTGTGGAAAATATACATATCGACGCAAACTGCTCTCCTGAGGAGATTGCGATCTATACAGCCTTGTTTAAGGAATTCCGCGACATTTTTTCCTGGTCATATGAGGAGATGCTAGGCATTGATCCATCTATATTCGACCATGATATCTGAACATACCCTGATGCTAAAACTATTCGGAAAAATTTGAGACCTATTAACTTGTGTAAAGCAGCGACAGTGAAGGCTGAAGTGGAAAAACTGTTGAAAGCCAGTTTTATTTATCCCATAGCTTTGATGGAATGGGTATCCAACCTTGTTCCTATTGATAAAAAGCAAGGGAGTATATGCATCTGTACTGACTTTAGAGATTTAAACAAATCCTGTCCTAAGGACAACTATCCCATGCCATTTATAGATCAAATTATTGATGCTTGCGCGGGAAGTGAAGTTTTTTTGTTTATGGATGGTTTCTTTGGATACAATCAAATTCAAATTAAACAGGAAGATCAACAACATAAAAAAGATTTCATTTGTCCTTTGGGTACCTTCGTGTACAAGAAAATTCCCTTTAGATTGAAAAATGTTGGGGCTACCTTTCAGTGGGCAATGAATTTTTCCTTTCATGATATTAAAGCCATTCTTGAACCCTACCTTGATGATCTGCTTGCACATTCTCATAAGAGGATTGACCATCCAGATCACTTGCGTTTGATATTTGAATGATGCAGATACTATAAAATTTTCTTGAATCCCCACAAGTGTGTGTTCTGTGTCAAGTTAGGGAGATTGCTCGAATTCGATGTTTCTAATAGAGGCATTCAGGTGGATTTGTTAAAAGTTGAGGCCATTGTAAATATTCCTCCTCCTCATTCTATCAAGTAGCTTCAGAGCCTGCAGGGAAAGTCCAATTTTCTTCGACGTTTCATTGTAAACTATGCCAAGATTACTAAGGGTTTCATGTGCCTTCTAAAATAGGACACCCCATTTGTATGGGATGAAACTGCACAGCTCGCATTCGAGGCATTGAAAAAATCTTTGTTGTCAGCACCATTATTACGTTCGCCAGATTACTCTAGGGATTTTATATTGTATCTGGCTGCGTCTGAGTCGACCATAGGGCTAGTCCTAGTCCAGGAGGACAATAAGCTCCAAGAGCATGTCATTTACTATCTTAGTCGTGCTTTAGCTGAACTTGAACTTAGGTATTCCCACGTTAGGAAGCTGGCCTTAGCAGCTGTTTATGCTATTCAGAGGTTACGTCACTACATCTTACTAAGGACTACAATAGTAGTGGCAGATGTTAATCCTTTTCAATATGTTTTGTCCCAACGAATAGTTGGAGGCAAATTCAACAAATGGATAGTCATTCTCTAAGGGTTTGATTTGGATTTTCAGTCCACCAAATCCAAAAAATCTTTAGTTTTTGCTGAGCTTATTGCAGAATTTCCAGTAGAAGAAGATGTAGTTATCGAAGAAGACTCATTTCTATATGAGCACATATTTTTGATTTCCACCTCTGAACCCTAGTACGGAGATATACTTATCTATATCCAAACTTTGAAGTGTCCTGCAGCTTTCTCATGGGAAGAATGACGTAAACTATGCCTACATGCCAAGAACTACCTCATCATAGGAGATACTTTATACCATAGGGGGGTAGATTCCATTTTGCGTCAATGTCTTACCCATGAGGAAGTGGAGATTTCCCTAAATGATGCCCATAGTGGAGCATGTGGGGGTCATTTATTTGGGTTAGCAACGGCCCAGAAGATATTATGTGCCAGTTATTTTTGGCCCATAGTCTTCAAAGATTGTGTGGAAGCAATGAAGCACTATCATCCTTGTTAGCTTTACACCAGAAAAATGCAGTCACATCCCGCTCCGTTATTTCCCGTCATCTCAGTGGGCCCCTTCATGAAGTGGGGGATTTATTACATGACGAGTAACCCAACCTTGATTGGGGGGCACAAATATATCATTGTCGTTGTGGACTATTTTATGAAATGGGCATAGGCAATGCCCACCTTTAAAGCTAATGGGGAAACTAAGCTTTCTTCTTGTTCAATCAAATTATAGCACGATTTAGTATACCCAAGGTGATTGTCACTGGCCATGGCAGTCATTTTCAAAAGAGCATGATGACTGAGCTGACCACTATCCTAGGATTTAGACAAGAACATTCATCTTCGTTCTATCCTCAAGCAAATGGTTAGGTTGAGGCTGTTAATAAAAATTTGAAGACTATCCTCAAACGTACTATTAATGCAACCCATTCCAACTGGAATATCATGTTATATCCTGGACTTTGGGAATATCAGACTAATGTAAAAACTACTATGGGGTTTTCTCCTTTCCAACTCATCCATGGAGTGGAAGCTGTTACCTCGATTGAATGTGAAATCCTATCTTTAATAATTGCTATTCATGTGTTACCTGATACTACTGATCTTGAAGAACGTTTATTACATTTAGAACACCTTGATGAACATCATAGAGATGCACTGACAACAAACCAAGCTCATAAAAATAGGGTCAAAAGCCAATATGATAAATTGGTCAAGCCTCGAATTTTCTCTGAGGGGGAACTTGTTTTTCTCTGGGACCAAGACAAAGAACCCCTGGGGGAAGGAAAGTTTAGGTCTATGTGGTTAGGACCTTATGTTGTGTCAAAAGTGTTAAAGAAGGGCGCATATGAATTGATAGATTTCGATGGGAATAAGCTGGCTGAGCCTAGAAATGGGCTCTACCTGAAAAAGTACTATGCTTATGCTTAGAACTTTTTCTTGTATTTTATTGTATGTATTTTTATGTACACTAGATCGTCGGTTTGTGCTTTTTATAGACCATCTGCTAGTTGTTTAAGATGTCTTTCCAGAGGTTCATAGGTTTCGCTGATGGCGCAAGTCGCCACACTTGTAATTTAGCTTCAGCTGCATGGGTCATTTATTCGCCCTCAGGACAGTGAGTTGCCTCAGGAGGCATTTGCTTAGGTCTTGCTTCCAATAATCGAAGAGCTGCTTCCTCCTACCTCTTTTGCATTCAGAGAGCTATTTTCTCATAATCGGGATCACTCTCGAGCACCAGTCATATAGGGCTCTCTACATATAATCTACTGCTAGTATAATCTGGTTCCGAGTTGCAAGGTGGAGTGATGACGACCCTGCAACCCTCACTATAGTGCTCACCAACACCTGTAAAGGAAAGTTACGAATGTGAACAATAGGGATGTAGCTACCCTTCTTTTGTGTACCTGGCTTGCAATATATATCAATATAGTTCTGTACACTTAGAGGGTCATTGCCTGTACCGGTGCCTTCCAAGTTCACTGGAGCTCCCCGTCGTGATAAACCAGCAATGAAATAGACATCCTCAGAAGTAATATCCAAAGACTCACCTTGAAGGTCAAACATGCCCAAGTCATGATCCCAATAATTTATCAAGAACTCCAAGAGGCAGACATTAGCCCGCATAGGTGAGGTACTGAAAAAATTCAACAACCCACTTTGACGTAAAATATGCACTGTGGGCGCATCTTGAAGAGCTTCTTGATCCATGTCTTCATGTTCTCACTCCCTCCACTCAAGCACCATCTTTCAATCTAATAACCAAGCAATTTCCAACCATCAGATTCATACAAAATTTGAAATTTTTGACCCTACATATTCTTTTTTCACCTCACGCAGCGTACGCGACTGTCTTTTAAGGCAAGATGTGTACTATACATGACTTTATTTCAGGAAACCCACATACAGAACATGTGTACACGACTTTTAATATACCAAACCCGTGTACACAAAGTTGTTTTTTTGAAGGCATTCAAAAACATGAAATTAGGGCTCAATTTTGACAAATGCTTGGATCAAAAGAAAGAGCATGGAGTGTAGTCTTATCTGACACTTGCGGTTTTGGGAATGGTCCACCGAATCGTCCACACCGAGAAATTGAAGGTAGAGGTATAAACTTGTCTTCTTATGGTTAAAAATCCAAATTGTGAGTTTTTTTTAATGTTTTGAACTATTTATAGAAAATTTATTTTTCAAGTGGGTTTTTCCCTATAGTTCATAACTTTTAAAAACTAATACTATATCTTTTCTTCCATGTGCCAAGTTTATCATCATTTTTAGGGTGTTTTTGCTCATATAGGATGGTTTTTTGTCATTTCATATGCGTTTTGCATTTATACTTACTCCATCTTAAACCTATCATTAACATTTTTACCACGGACTATGGTATTTTTAACCATTAGCTCCTTGTATTTACCATTGTTCTTCCATGGATAGGGATTTCCTCCCATGAGTATCCTCATTTAGATCCTATTTTGTCTTTCGATACTCATGCTGCAGCTGTCTTAGGTTCAGGGGAATCTTTCTAGCTATTTTTCATGCCAAATTGAGCCTCATTTTGGTCTCTTTTTACAAGCTATCCTTTTATAGGACTCCCCACCCTTATGGAGTTTCTTTAGGCCCAGGTCTAACTCCTTAAAAAAAAACCTGACTGCCAAGTAAACTTGTCTATTCATGCTCGTTAAGAATACATGAATGGGCATCCACATTGGTGGTAGGTTTTCTTTTTCTCGGACCATGTGGAATAATACAAGAAATGATCACTCTCTTTTCTATGGAATTGAGAAGAGTATTCTCAGGTACATGTTTGTCACTTTTCCAGACCTGAGGGACTAAATTTATGGAAAAGGAACACCTGGTATAAGCTCAGTTTTCTCTTTTTTGTGCTCTAGACCTAAACATGAAAAAGATTCTGAGTGTACTTTGTGTCTTTGTCATGCTCGTTAAAAACCAAGAACAAAGCATCGAGTTTATTATTGTAAGCCCCATTTATTATACTCAAATGGATCTTTCCGAGTGATCTTAATTTCCTTCACACTCGTAAAACTCAAGCTACATGCTGCTCTCAAAGGAGTGTTGGGTAGGTGGTAATTTAACCTTTTTCGGACCTCCCTGACTAAGTACGAAAAAGGTTCACCTTTTCTTCTACGGAAGTTAAGAGAGTTATTCTGTGGTATGTTTTATACTTTTCCAGCCTCAGGAGACTAAATTGGATGAAAAAGGACCCCCCTAGAGTCTTCTTTGGAGTTTTTAGACTCTCTAAAGATGAAAACACCGAGTGAGAATGTACTAGTTCGGGCTCATAAAATCCACGAATCAGTGACACTATCAAGCATTATTCTCTCTTCTCTTCAAGCTTGTTAAAAAATGAAGAGAGATCCAAGTTGACTTTCCTGGACTCGTTAAAATTTAACAAGGAGGTAAGGAAGAAGTTTTCTTTTGGTTCTCAGTTAGTGGCAGCATGTCATCCTTGAACAAAGCACTCTTTGTTTTTTTCGATACTCATGTCTTAGTTTTCACTTTCAGTTCAGCTATTACTTCGAGTTTCTTACTCCTCCTCTTTTCAGTTCTACCTGGGGAATCTGATCATGTCTCCTACATGACAGATAAGTTTAGTTGTTTTATCTGTAAATTTAAAAAGATTCCTTGGTTCATCTCTATGTCGTGCTCACTATTCAAGGACTTAACCTTGCGTTTGATCTATATCCCGATTCCATCATTGTCGTATCTGTTACTGCTGGTGTCTCCCTTACTTTACCCAGTTCCTAGTCACTCTTATGATCTGTTGGAGGATCTATTTCCTTCCTTATCACAATATGGTTCCGCATCAGCACTTCCTGACGATGAAGACCTAGAGTTTTGATGATTATACCTCAGGATTCACTTTCATTATTGGTGAATTCTTTTGCTTCAGTTGTTGATTATCACCTATTGATTCATAATCTGTTGAATCTGCTCCATGTTCGACTTCAATAACATCTATTCACATGGCTTGGATTGTACTGGTTCTTTGGGATTGTTTATGAAGACCTTAGTTTCACATTCATGGACTAAGTTGCGCAATATTATGTCGTGGTTACTTACACAGCTTCCAGATTTTTTGAAGACTCATCATTATTGTATATTGTGGCTTCAATCCACCTTTGTAATATACAGGGTCTTGCATCCGTACTATATGATGTACTCAAATATTGTAAAGGAGCCAGTGTTCCAGCATATTGAACATAGCATCTTCAGATATGACTTTGTATATGACATTATTATGTATTTGTTTCAGGTACTACCTCTGCTCCATTGGACTTTTGAGTTCTCCAAAGATAATGATTATAATGTATTTCAGCCATCGCTTCCCTCTGACCTCACACATTAGGGGGCATCTGTTATCAACCCAAATGGCACTTCTCCGTCTGAGTGCTGATAATTCATTATGTTGGTACAGAAAAGGACATTTTAGGATTGAAGTTTGCCTAAACACTATAGATGGGCATGACATGAGATACATTTACCTCTCAACCATATTGCTACATTATTTTTCTAAGCATGGATTGGCATACGCGACTATCTCCATTGAAACTCATGTACATATGTGACTATCCTTGTTGAAAACTCGTGTACTATATGCGATTATCTCCATTATGACCCGTACACAGATCTGTATGCAGGTTTCCTTTAAGAGACGCATGTGTCATACACGGGTTTCTTATATTAATATTCGTGTACATCTCCATTCGACATTAAAAAATATAAATAACGATTAATGGATATTAGTTGGTCCTTAATCATCAACTACCCCAACCATATCAACCTCCTCAACCTTTGAAACTCCTCTATTTCCCAAAGTATAAATAGAGGCCTTGGAGAGGGCATTAAGAGGATGAATTTTGGAGAGCAAAGTTATGCTGGTGGTATATCTTCATAAGTCTTGGAGCAGCAGAAATCAGAGTCCTTTGGTTGTAGAGGAGTCCTTGTCTCAGGCGTTTGGTTGTACACTTATCTCATTCACTGATTATTAATAAAGAGAATTCTTCTTCCAGCATTGTGTTGAGTATCTTTCATGTATTAGGGTTTGATGAATATATTTGATTAAGCACTATATATGTTGTTTATCTAACCTATTATATATACATGTATAAGATTGTACTTGGAGAATTTTCTCTTTGCAAGTGAAGGAGGTGCATCCTTGAAAGCTTTGGAGAGAAGCAGAGTGGAAGAAGATAAAGCTTGGACCAACCGTCAGTAATTGGGTGAGTCCAATATCTCTTCCTATTTCCTTTCTGTACTTAACTAAAGCTAATTGTCTGCAAGTTTTAGAAGTAAGTTGGTAACCCCAGACCCTAGGTTATAAGAGTGTTTATTCCTGAACAACAGGGTGTGAAGAGTCAAATTTTCAATCGTGGAGGACCAACCTTTCAGAAGGTTAAGAAGGTTTCAAAACTTTCCTTTTCTCACTACTATAGTGCTTCCACCCCCCCTTCAAAGGCAAATATTAGACGCAGACTTTTCTTTCAAACCGGTAGGAATTAGTGAAGTTTCGGGTGAACCAGAACTTAGGACAAACCAGGTTAATACAACCCCAATAGAGATAGAAGACTTGCAGGCTGACAAGTTTGCAAGAAACTTTAATTCACCTTTGACTAGCCTAAATGATCCATTGATCGTCCAAGTTCGTCCTTTCAATTCACCTGTGATTGGTGTTCCTGTGGGCAGACTAATGTCTAGTGCAGGGAAAAGTCCTTCTACCTCCACCTCACATTAGAGGAATTTTGGGGTCTAAAATGGGCCTCCTAAGGAAAATAATAAAATAATAGTTAAAATAATAAAATAATAGTTAAAATAATAAAATAATATTGATTAATTTTGGAGGAAGAAAGAAAAAAATTACTTTTTGTGTTCGTATTTTCGACATATCTCCTTGTTTTTTTACTCAAATTTCGATCGGGAGAGCTCCTTGGATGTGGAATTTGATTCCAAATCCAACGAGTACCCACTCTCCATACTTTTGACTGACCCTGCTACCCCAAAAACAAGAAATACCTGAAAAAATGTGATGATGACATCATCATCACATTTTTTTAGGTATTTCTTGTTTTTGGGGTAGCGGGGTCCGTAAAAAATATGTAGTGTGGGTACTCGTTGGATGTGGAATCAAATTCCACATCCAATGAGCTCTCTTGATCTAAATTTGAGTAAAAACACAATGAGATATGTCGAAAATACGAACAAAAAAAGTATTTTTTTTTAATGACAAATATGTCAATTCAACCATTATGGTTGACTTATTTTATTGAAATTCTATTGGTTCTTGAATTCCAACTCACAAAAACTTATTTTGGCACGTTTTCTTATAAGGCCCATTTTAGACCCCAAATTTCCTCTAATGGCTACTACGGCTAAAGGGGTACCACCTTCCTCGATGGGTACCCCTAGAGAAAACATACCTACTACTCCTTTGACTCTAGCTAGTTGGGTGGTCTGACCCCTGACTTCAACAAATGTAGTAGGCACTTCTGGTGGGGTGGTCATTGGGATCCCTAGTGTACCTCCTATTTCAACTTCTTTTGCACACATTTCCCAGAGTGGTCTAGTTGGATCCTCTTCATTTGTCTAGGGTTTTCCTTGGAATGGGGGGAACATTCCCCCATCCACTCCATATGTAGGTCCCACACCTGCATATGTAGGGGTGCAGTTTGGAAACACTAACCATTATGGTCAAGGTTTTCAAACATCGGTTTCAGCTCCTTTCATGAGCTCTCCTTTCTCATTTTTTAGCGGAGGGATACCTGCTCCTATTTTCCAAACCCTAAAGTTCAACTGGGGCAGCTCAAACCTCATACACTACACCACATAATCCATTGGATTATGGATGGAATCCTTTCCAAAACAATCTGACTACTTCGCAACATGGTAACAGGGGACAACCCCTCCTTCACATTTGGGAACCTAGGGGAAAGTCCTTCTACTTCCCAAGCTGGTGCTTTTCATGCTCCGGTTGGGCCCAAGCTTCCTTTCCTGGCAACTTTGAATTTGCCAGATTTGTCTAAGCTAATGAATGATCTGGTGAGACATGATGCCTCTTGGCCACCTGTTCCTACCAAGCTACCTTCGGATATCCCAAAATTCGAGGGCAAAGTTGGTGAAGACCCAAGGGCTCATATCACCACTTTTCACTTGTGGTGCTCCTCCAACTCACTGAACGATGACAATATTCGGTTGAGATTGTTCCAAATAACTCTTACTAGTGCTGCAACAAAGTGGTACATTGAATTTCCTTCTACTGCATTTAATAGTTTTTGGGACTTAGCCAATGTTTTCCTTAACCATTTCCAACTTCCTGTCCGGTATTATGCTGGGACAGACTTAGTGTCCAACTTTCAGTAGGACAAAGCCACTCACATTTCAGATCACATCCAAGAGTGGAGAAGGCGAAAGAGGCTCATTAAGGCCACTATCCCTCCCGATTTTTTACTAGAATGGTTCCTTAAGTCCTTATTTCCATATAAATATAAGGATGTGTCCACTACAGGAGTAACTAATGAGGAAGAGGCTATCCTCAGGGCCCAACAGTTAGATTTGATATATTCTTAGTTTGGGATTCTGTATGAAATCATCCCTGATGCACCGAGACCAACCCACTGTAGAAGCTCTCGCTAAACAATTCCATGAGTTGTTCATCAAACACTCTATAGTGGAGGCAGCAAAAGCTGCCTCGTCACCCCAGAATGTGAATTTTTTTGCACAATCCTCCCAAAAGGGCAATCAACAGCCCAGTGGGAAAAATAAAAAGGGAAAGAAAGGTGAGGGAAACAAAAACAAGCCAAAACCCATAAACAATGCTGATGGGGGTGAAAAAAGAGAAGAAGAAGATGAAGTTTCCATGTAAGTTGTGCCAGGAAGATCACTTGACCCATCAATGTCCCCTTATGGACCAAGATCAAAAGCTTCTCAAAGGCCAACAACCGGTTGTCTTGAAGGATCCTTTTCCCCAAGGATAGAATTATGCTTTAGCTTCAAATGTAGCAAGGGGCACCCCAAATGCTCCTGAACCAAATTATATCAACATGGTTTGATCCCAGACATTACTACAGACTAGGAGCAAGAACTATGAGACTGAGGCTCCGGAGAAGGGTAAGTCTATAGGTGAAACATCTAACCCTATCACAATTGAAACTATGCCCAAGATACCAAAGGGTGTCTTTGAGAAAACTATACACAATCCTAATGCTAGGGCTGTAGCCAACTACTCTGTAATTGAAGATTTAGCCCAGACCCCTTGTGTGATGTTGGCTTTAGAGGTGTTATAGAGTTGTCCTACCCAACAGGATGCACTCTTAGTAGCCTTACATAGTATGGATTCATCAAGCCTCATGGTGAAGTTTAATTTGTCTGACGTCAAAATTCACCTACCATATCATGTGGCCTTATCAATAGATGTCATCCATGGTAGAAAAACCATTGGAAGGGTAGTTGTTGATGAGGGCGCTTCCACATGTGTCATGTCCTTGTCTTGCTGGAAATCTCTTAGATCTTCAGAGCTAGTTCCATCGAACACCCTACTTACTGCTTTCGACGAAAGGTCATTTGGTCCACATGGTATCCGACCAGTTTTCAAAATAAAGTTGGAAGGGAAGGTAGAGTCTATTGAGATAGAGGTGATTAATGCACCATTGGATTATAACTTGCTTCTGAAGAGAATTTGGACTTATGCCATGTCCACTATTGCATTGGTTGTCCTTCGGGTAGTAGAGTTTCCGCACGAAGGGAAGTTGGTTACTGTAGACCAACTCAGTTTTACTAGAAAGGGATGCATGGAAACTAATGAGTCCACCATGCCATTGGTTGATCAGGTTAATACTACTTCAGAGAGCTTAGGGGATGGAATGTATGCATCATTGATGGGCACATTTGATTTTCCAGCTCCAATTAATTACTTAGGTTCTACTATTGTAGGGAAGTCTATTGCAACGATTGTTGATAGAACGGATCCTTGGGTTCTTCCTTCCCACCATGAACCTGAAGTGCCCTTATCGGTAGCAGAATTAGGTTATCAAGCTATCATTCATACCACTGTTGATCCCATTCCGATCCCTCTCATAGTCTCAGAGGAGCTGAAAGAATCCTATCTGCCTGCTTGGGAAGAGAACTCTTTGTGTACTGATGATTGCTTAGATATGGTTTTGCCATTTGAGGAAGCCATTCTAGAAGCTATGTGCGGACAAGATAATATCTATGAATATTTTCACCATCGATCCTATTTTCTTCTAGGGTTAAGCAGGATTGAAAATCAAGAGTTCCATATGAGACTGACAGGTGATGCTGATACACCCATTAATCCCTTACCTAAGGAGGGAATATTTACTGAGGGGAATATGGAAAATTTTTATATTACTATTCCTATCAACATCTCTGAAAACCCAAACATTGTGGAAAATGTACATATTGATGCAAACTGCTCTCCAGAGGAGGTTGCTGTCTATACAGCCTTGTTTAAGGAATTCTACGACGCGTTTTCCTGGTCATATGAGGAGATACTAGGCATAGATCCATCGATAGTCGAACATGAAATCTGAACATATCCTGATGCCAAACCAGTTCGACAAAAACTTAGACCTATCAACCCGTGTAAAGAGACAACTGTTAAGGATGAAGTTGAAAAATTGTTGAAAGCAGGTTTCATTTACCTGATAGCTTTGACAAAATGGGTATCCAACCCCGTTCCTGTCAACAAAAAGCAAGGGATGATACATGTTTGTACTAACTTTCACGATCTAAACAAAGCCTGTCCTAAGGATAACTACCCCACACCATTCATAGATCAAATCTTTGATGCTTGTGTGAGGAGTGAAGTCTTTTCATTTATGGATGGTTTCTTCGGATATAATCAGATTCAAATTAAACTGAAAGACCAAAATAAAACAACTTTCATCTATCCTTGGGGTACATTTGCGTACAAGAAAATGCCTTTTGGATTGAAAAATGCAGGGGATACCTTTCAGTGAGCAATGAATTTTTACTTTCATGACATTAATTCTATTGTCGAACCCTACCTTGATGGTCTGTCAGCACATTGTCATAAGAGGATCGAACACCCAGATCACTTGCGTTTAATCTTTGAATGATGCAGATACTACAAAGTTCGCTTGAATCCCCACAAGTTCATTTTCTGTGTCGAGTCAGGTAGGATGCTCGGATTAATTATTTCTAACAAAGGTATTCAAGTGGATCCTTTGAAAGTTGAGGCCATAGTAAATATGCCTCCTCCTCATTCCATCAGGAAGCTTCAAAGCCTGTAGGGGAAGTCCAACTACCTTCGATGTTTTATCGTAAATTATGCCAAGATCACTAAAGGTTTCATGTGCCTGTTGAAGTAGGACACCCCATTTGTATGGGATGAAATCACACAACTTGTGTTTGAGGTATTAAAGAAAGATTTGTTGTCATCACCATTACTGCACCCACCAAATTACTCTCATGATTTTATATTGTATTTGGCCGCATCCGAGTCGGCCATAGGGGTAGTACTGGTCTAGGAGGATGATAATCTCCAAGAGCATCTCGTCTACTATCTTAGCTGTGCTTTAGCTGGCCCTAAACTTAGGTATTCCCATGTCAAGAAGTTGGCATTAGCAGTTGTGTATGTTGTTCAGAGGTTGTGTCACTACATCTTACTAAGGACCACGACAGTAGTGGAGGATGTTAATCCTTTCCAATATTTTTTGTCCCAACGGATAGTTGGAGGAAAATTCAACAAATAAATAGTCATTCTCCAAGAGTTTGACTTAGCTTTCCAATCCTCCAAATCCAAAAAAACCTTAGTTTTTGTAGAGCTCATTGCAGAATTTCTGGTTGAGGAAGATGTAGCCATTGAAGAAGAATCATTCCCAGATGAGCACATCTTTTTAATTTCCACCTTTGACCCTTGGTATAAAGATATACTTGTCTATATCTAGACTCTGAAGTGCCCTGCAACCTTTTCGTGGGAAGAATGACACAAACTATGCTTACATGCAAAAGAATACCTCATTATTGCAGATACTTTATATCGTAGAGGGGTAGATTTTGTTTTGTGTTGATGTATTACACACAAAGAGGCCGAGACTGTCCTAAATGATGCCCATAGTGGAGCATGTGGGGGTCATTTACGTGCAAGTTATTTATGGCCCACGATATTTAAATATTGTGTGGAAGCCATGAACCATTGTCATCCTTGTCAGCTTTACACCAGAAAGATGTGGTCGCATCCTGCTCCATTATTTCCTATCATCTCAGTGGGCCCCTTCATGAAGTGGGGGATAGATTACGTGACGTGCAACCCATTATCGGCTAGGGGGCACAAATACATCATTGTCATTGTATATTACTTCACCAAGTGGGTAGAGGCAATGCCCACCTATAAAGTTGACAGGGAAACTGCAGTTTTTTTCATGTTCAACCAAATTATCGCACGTTTTGGTATTCCTAAAGAGATTGTCACTAACCATGACAGTCACTTCCAAAATAGCATGATGACTGAATTAACCAGTATGCTAGGGTTTAAACAAGAAAATTATTCTTATTTCTACCCACAAGCGAATGGTCAAGTCGAGGCTGTAAATAAAACCTTGAATACTATTCTCAAGTGCACTATTAATGCAGCCTAGTCCAATTGGCACATCATGCTGTATCCTGGACTTTGGGCTTATTAGACCAATGTGAAAACTACCACAGGGTTTTCTCCTTTCCAACTCATTCATGTAGTGGAAGCAGTAACCCCGGTTGAATGTGAAATCCCATCTTTAAATATTGTTATTCATGTGCTACCTAATACGAATGAGCTGGAAGAACGGTTGTTACACTTAGAACATCTATATGAACAACGTATAGATGCGATGACAACAAACAAAGCTCATAAAAATAGGGTAAAAAATTAGTACGATAAATCGGTCAAACCTAGGATTTTTTCTGAAGGGGAGCTTGTCTTGCTTTAGGATCAAGACAAAGAACCCCTAGGGGCAGGGAAATTTAGGTCTATCTGGTTAGGACCTTATGTCGTGTCAAATTGTTTGAAGAAAGGTGCATATGAATTAACTGATTTCAAGGGAAATAATCTTCTTGAGTATTATCAGGAATATTGCACCTTCTGCGGACAAAAGTTGTTCCTTTGGTATGAATGGTTCAGATCCAAAACAAATGAGTGAACGACAAAGGATGAAGACCTTCCCTGAACACTATAGACACCTAGAATACTACTTTGATTATGAACCTATGTACCTACAAATAGATCAAACATGCAAATACATCAAAGCTACCAGAAAATCATCTACTTATCCATGTTAGTGACAAAGGAATCTAACAACATGTACATGTGAAATCAAAACAACAGTAATGTGGGACAAAAATTAACTTTGCATTAAGAATGTATGGAGAATCTTACAACCGTTGCCTTAGTGTCGACAAGCCCGTCCATGAGACAAACACTTCATCCCCATAAGCTCCAACTTTGCTCTCTATGCTCTCCAATTATTTGGACTAGGTAGTCAATCCAACAGCATAATAATACCTCTATAGTTCTTCCCATCAACTATGGATATGAGCTTGTATTTCTAAGGCTCAATGGATAGGGATAGTTGAGATAATTATGGGTGAGGTGGCTCCAAGATCCTACCAAGGGGGATCTTGAGCTCAAACTAACCCATAATGATAGGGATAAGGGAGGACATGAGGCTCAAGTTCTAGAAGCCTCAAGAAACTTCTCTTTTTCCCATTTTACCCAGGGTACCGCTTTTCTTCCCTTATGATAGAGAGGTTTAGATGAGAACCACTTTTATACCAAAGACCATAAGCAGTGGCACCGCTTCTCTAAAATAGGATACAGGCGGTGCTGAGCAAGGTAGAGCTCATCAGCCATAGGGCAAGCGTGGGGCTAGGTTTTTTCAAGTAGAATTGACAAACAAAGAAAGTTTCCACTCTAAGTGTTGGGATTAAGGGAAAACATGGAATTTAAGGGTCTTATCACATGATGGTGACAGGATTTAGGTATAACAAAATGCCCCCCAAAGCATGAGACTTAAAGGGATACGGTAAGCGAGATATTTGAGAGAACAAGTTGTCACTTCGAGGTGAAAATGTCAGCTTGGTCAGAGAATGTCATCCAATAGGCATCTATAGTACATCAATACTTTTTACTTATAGACAGATGTAACCAACTCATGGCTGCAAACCAATACAAGGTAGATCCATGAGAGGAATAAACAAGCATGGCTACTAGAATACAACGTAGATCCATGTGATAGAGGGCTCAAACTTGGACATAGCTACCAGACATACAACATAGATCTATGTCATACAGATGCAAATTAGAGCATAGCCACGATCATACAAATGTGGATCTATGCTAGATATACAAAACTCTATTGCAACCTGGGGAAAGGTATGAGCGCTAAAAAAATACCCAGGGTCTTCATCTCGTCTTCCACAAAGTACGATTCCATCCATGTGATTACAATGATCTGAAGTCGAACATGGTAGAAACCACTTGATTACTGGCTAATGATGTGAATTGTTAACAAGTGCGAGGGAGATCGCCATTGATGTCAATGATTCCCAAGGTACCCTAGTACAATCTACTGAGTGTGAATAGATTCCTTGATGTCAAACACCCAGTCGATTCTATAGATCAAAGGTCAATGATGTGAACCTATGTCGAGAGCAAGAGAATCTGTCATTAAGGCATACAGATCTCAAGGTACTAAGTTTTGTTTCTAAGACTATTTCCTGGATGATGAGCTGATGTCGATGAGAATAGTCTCATCGAAGGAGCACCATGATGAGTCCCACATCGACAACACGAAACTCAGAGCATAGTTATGGAATGATGTGAATGTAGTAACCATAAGACTGACTCAAAAGTACTGACACAGAGACTGTTTTGATTGTAGAGGTAAAACTTCTTCAAATTCCCTTTGAACATCGGGCGGCATGACAAAAGACTTGGCAGCATGACTAACCAGACAAACACACAATAGGACAACGGACAGTGCATTCTTTTGGAAGACTCAAAGGAGTGCCATGACTCATGAAAGTGGATTGTCATAGAGATCAGCTGAATACCCAATTGACTGAAATGATACGTAGACAAGTGCCATGTTCAAGGGTAATAGCAAACTACTACCATTTATTTGCAAAATGATTCCCTTCCCATTTTATCCATCATGATTGATGAGTGCTATTTTCAGTTTTACGAGTTTAAAGAGGGTAACAAACACTCGTTATAGCTCATCCAAAGACAAGTCCAAACTCATATGTTTTACGAACCTAAGAGAGGAGGGGTTCATTCCCAAAAGAGGGTCTCTCAATATTTAGTTTAATGAGTCCAATGAAAGAAAACTCGGTATCATTCATGTTTAGAGAGTCTGAATGACCACAGAAGAAGACTCCATAGTGTCCTTTATTGTAAAATAGTTCACCTAAACTGAAAAAGTGATAACCTACCATCAGATGAATGACTCTTCAAATGCTTTAACGAGCGTGAAGAAGACAAGATCACTCGACAATCTTTTCATATTTAAGGAGCCCGAAAAGAGTTTAAAGAAGACTCCACTAGGTCTCTTTTCACAATGAAAGATTTTATGAGCCTGAAAAAGAATCAGAAATGGACTCGAAACTTTGATGCTAAGTTTCGATAGCATGACCAAAGTGTCACAATAAATGCTCAAAGACTTTCCATTTTATGGCAGTATGAAAAAGTAAAAAATGAACTCCCAAAACTTTACTGTTGCTACTCTTCTATCATGCAACGACTCAAAAAAAGTGTTAAATGCCCCAATAACTGACATTAAAGGATTACGACTGATAGATTTTGAGTAATAAATGATTTTAAAACAAAAATATAGCATGTCAAACCCAAAAATGTATATAAAGTCATGTAAATAGTAAAAAATAAAAACATTTTACTATTTACCCATATTGGAGAGCCTTTGGAGCATTTTCTTGGCTAGATTTTCAGTCATTTATATCGAGAGTATCCACCATCAGATTCAAGCACCGTTAGTTCCAGGTAATAACCTAGACCCTACTCTTTCATTTTATGCCTTCAATTTTGATTTTTAATGGTGTTTTGGGCTTATATGGTAAGCCCTAAAATCATGGGAGCAGGCACCGCTCTTATCCCTTGCAGGATAAGCGGTACCCCTCTAGAACCATGTTGAAAACATAGCGCACAGGTGGTGCCACTGCCTGTCCTCAATAGGACACAAGAGGTGTCATCCGTGGTAAAATAAAAGTGATTACACCATAAAAATTAGCTCATTTTAATTGATTTGGATGATTAAGAATGCTTCTAACAAGTCTTGTGATGGTTTTTTACAGGTTCTTGTTGATAAAAAAATGGTTATATGGAAAGAGAGACAACAGAATAACGAGGATGCCTTCGTCGAACGAAATGCGGGTTGCATGGCCGCATTGAGAGACTACGGACTCTTAAAATTATTTCACACACCCAGTAAGGTATCGCATGAGCAATTACTAGAGCATATACTCTAGATATGGAATCCAGAGCAACAATATTTCAAGGTTGGTGCTCACATATTGATAGTTGAGATAGAGGACATCTACTTCCTGACTGGCCTTTTGAGACAGGGTTCTCCCATATCGCTAACTCATTCCCGCGCGGGGACATTACTACTCAGGAGTTGATAGACCGTCACTGCATTCTCGAGACGAAGACATCGGGGAAGAAAATCCCCATAAAAGCAGTGATGGATGGCCCTCTACTGACTGTGTTTTTTACCATGCAGAGAGTGGTGGGAATCCAAGGAGTACACCAGGCATCCAGAGCACATATGCTCTACGCCATAGAGGCCATGGCACCTACAGTCTTTAATTGGACAGAAGCTCTACGTCTGATCTTCAAGGATCAACTGACCAAGTGTCAGCAGGGGCAGCTGAAGCAATTTGGTTTTGGTTCCTTTCTAGCTTGCTTCTTCTTTGAGTGGGTTCCACAGATGAGACCCCAGGTGGTATTTATATAGCTGAGGGAACAAGATCCTTACATGTAGAGGTGGGTCCGGATTATAGCTCGTATTAGAGCGGGAAGGGGGAAGTTAAAGTTCAGTGACTCGTTCTTTTGATGGTTGAGAGGTCAGCTCCTTATGGTGGAGGATTATGCATATGCAAACACTGACTTCAGCGGTGACCCTGACCTACCGCTCCCACCTGGAGGACAGTGGGGTGACATTGGTAAGGAACAGCAACACGTAAGAGCAGCATGACCTGGGGGAGCCTCCCCATTTTATGTTAAGTAGCGAGACTTGAATGTTTTCATGCAGATGTCGGAGCAGCATGACCTGGGGGAGCCTCCCCATTTTATGTTAAGTAACGAGACTTGAATGTTTTCATACAGATGTCGGAGCAGCACCACCTGGGGGAGCCTCCCCATTGGATAGACAAGTCGAAGCCCATTTTGTGCCACAGGGTGACGATGTGAAAGGGAAGTTAGAGGAGAACCTAGAGAGGTTGACTCTAGACATCCCTAATGCTTGTATTAATGACCTCCCACTGAGGTATCAGAGCCCTACAATGGGGGTACTGAGTCGCTTTAGAAAACTGCTACGTAGAGTATCCCGGGTAGTGATGTGTTACCACGAGCATCATTAGACAATGAGTGCATGATGTATCCACTGAAAGCTGATAGATTCAGGATTTTTGTATGGTGATTTATACCTGAAATCCTACGTGCTTCAGATGAGGTCTCGTGACCTATTTTTTGTAAAACATGTTCATATATATATATACAAACTTTTACTTGGTGTTTATATGTCTCAAATGGTTAATGTATTTTACATGAGTTTTATGTGTCTTTAATCATTTATTTACAATGAACCAAGTTTGATTTTGATGTCATGAATGGGAAATATGCCAATCTAGGATGTAATTAGCCAATGCCTCAGCAACTACATTATGTTCCCTAGGGATATGCCTATAGGTGATAGTTTAAAATGAACTTTCTAACAAGCGTATCCTCTAGAAGAGACAAAGGAGCATAGGATTCCTAATGGTATAGACATGGTTTAGATGATAAACCACCAGTTGTGAGTCCATTAAGACTACCAAGTTGTGAACATCTTGGGAGGCAGCTTCAGTCAGAATACCTATGACTGCTCGATACTCGGCGATATTGTTGGTAGTGGGATCAATACAAACCACTCCTAAATTGACCAAATTAGAAGCTGGGGAATAGAGAACCCAAGCAACTGAAGCAAGATTCAAGGTGTGGTGACAAGCACCATCAGCGAAGCCATAGAAAGCCATCTGCTCTGCACAACCAAAACATGGTATAAACAGATACAGACACTAAACTCAAAACCATAATGAAAATACTTAAGCACACTAAAATTCAAGTAATATACATATATACAAGATACTATCCAAGAGAGATCTACGCATAGTACCTCTTTAGGTACAACCCATTGCGAGGTTGTCCTAAAGGGATTCCATCGTAGTCTACGAGCTCGTAGGACCCTTTCTCTAAAAATTTAGAAACAACGAAAGGACTGTACCACATGGATTTGAACTTTCCTTTCCCTAGTTTGTCATATCTCTGATCATAAGTCAAAACTAGGTCACCCTGCTTAAAGGAACGAGGTTGGAAAAACTTGTCATACCGTGCCTTGACGTGTTTCTTGTGTGCCTCATTAGCCAAGGCAACATCTCTCCTAGTTTCGTCAAGGTTGTTCAAGTATAAAAATCTCTCTTCCTCTGTGGAAGTGTTTAGGAGAAGTTCGATGGCAAGTTTCAAGGATGGAATCTGACATTGAATCGGCAAGACAGCTTCAAGTCCATAGACAAGCTGGAAAGGTGTGAAACTAGTAGCTGTTTTCATCAAAGTTTTGTAAGCCAAAAGAGTAGAAAAAATGATATGGTTCCAGTTGGATTTATGGTCTCCAACCATCCGACGAAGCATCATTTTCAAAAATTTGTTAATGGCCTCTACCTGACCATTATCTTGCGGATAATAGAGCGTAGAGTTTTCATGATGAAAACCTAGCTTGGAACTAAGTTCTTCCATCATTTGATTACAGAAATGTGATCCATGATCAGTAACTATGGAATGCGGGACTCCGAATATAGCTATCACATGATTGAACAAGAAGAGAGTGGCAGTCTTACCGTCTTCTGCATATGTAGGCATGGCCTGAGCCCACTTTGTAAAATAGTCAATGGCTATGATGATGTAACCATGCCCCCCGGCTTAGGTAGGATTAAAATGCATAAAATCAATCCCCTAGTTGGAAAATGGGCCAACAGCAATGACGGGGTGCAACGGAGTAGGATGAGTGCGCTTTTTCGGATAAAAATTTTGACAGGGTGGGAATTTCTTGATAGCCTTGTGACAATATTTAAAGACTAAAGGCCAAAAATAGCCAGTGCAAAGGATTTTTTGGGCTGTAGCCATCCCATATAAATGACCACCACATGCTTCAGAGTGGCAATCATTCAACACTTGCTCAGCTTCCTCATGGGTGAGGCATCATTGGAGAACGAAATCGATACCACGTCTATACAAAGTGTCCTTCAAGATGAGGTAGTATTTTTCATGGTGACGGATATGGCGATGGTCGTCATGGGATAGATTTGGCTGAAATCTTTGTGTTTGGAGATAAATGAGCAAATATCCATACCATGGGTCAGTAGTGCTTATCAGGAACAGGAATTCATTCAGAAATGAATCACTAGGCTCAGATTCCATCGAAGCACAGGGAAGATCACACATGAGCTCGACAAAGACCAAGAATTTATTTGATGTGGCTTTGACAAATTCTAGATCAAACTCTTGTAGTATGACTATCCATTGGGAGTACTTGCCCCCGAGCACCTGACGATTCAGGATATAATACATAGGGTTCTGGTTTGCCAATATAGTGTTTGTGCGAAGCAAAATGTAGTGATGAAATTTTTGAACAACAATGATCGTGGCCAATGGTAATTTCTACACACATGAATATCAGGTTTCTAAATCTATAAGATTATTACTAGCATAGTAGATCATGTGCTCCTGTCCGTCGGGATTTTCTTGCACCAAAACCATAGCGATGGTAGTAGTGGAGGCAGCAATATATAAGATAAAATCCTTTGAGTAATCTGGGGGGTGTATCATGGGTGAATGAGTCAGAGTGTGTTTAAGATTATCAAAGGATCATTGGGCTTGGTCAGCCCAATAGGAAGGAGTGTCCTTCTTAAAGAGACGCATATAACCGTGTGTTTTCTTTGCAAAATTGCACACGAAACGGTGGAGAAAGTTTGCCTTCCCCTACAAAATTTGGAGTTCTAGAAGATTGGTTGGGGTTGGTAGAGCTAAAATAGAAGCAATTTTCAATGGGTATATCCAGATGCCATCCTTGGAAACCACAAAACCTAACAGGCATCCCGTCTCAATGTAGAAAACACATTTATGCGGATTGAGCCATATATTATAATGATAACATCTTAGGAAAATGTCTCTAAGATGACCAGGTTGGTCCTCTCATCGCTGTGAATGAGTAGGGAGGTCATCAAGGTATGGTTCAACAATATGTTTTATATCGTGAAACGCATAGGACATAGCACGCTAGAAAGTGGCTCCAACATTTTTTAAGCCAAATGGTAAATTCCTATATGAAAAGCTTCCCCATGGGAAAATGAATGTCCTCTTGTGTTGATCAGTGGGTAAAATCTCAATCTGATTATAACCGAAAAATCCATCCATGAATGAGAAGATGACACTTCCGGCACAGTTGTCGATAATATGGTCGATATGTGGAGTAGGATAGTTATCTTTGGGACAAGCTTTGTTCAAATCTCTAAAATCGATACAGATTCTAATGGTGCCCTACTTTTTATTGATAGGGACGATGTTCGATACCCATTCCATCGGGGGCATGGGATAAATAAACCCATCTTTGAGAAGTTTCTCTATTTTAGCTTTAATAGTTGCGGCCTTCTATGGATGGACTTGCCTTAGTTTTTTCCTGATAGGTTTAGCAGTGGGATAGATTTTTATTTCATGGACCACAATGGATGGGTCTATCCCTGACATTTCTTCATAAGACCAGGCAAAAATATCACGGAATTCTTTGAAAAGTGCCCAACATGAACATGCTTAATGGTACCAAGCTTGGCTGATATGTCAATTGGATTTGTTTGAGTAATGTTGCATGATTTTCCTTCAGAATCTATGTCTTGCAACAATATAGGATTTTGAGGTGTTTTGACAATATCAGTGGAAAACAAGGATGCAAGAATCATGGTCTACCGAACTGGTGTTAGGGAGGAACAAGGATCTATGATGGTGATCCTCCCAGATAAGCTCATTTGTACTCATGATCTATATAATGAACTCATCGGAAGGAAAAGTATCGGAGAGATAATCCAGAAGAGGAAGAGAGGGTTCTAACCAGTAGGGTAGGTGGTAAGGGTCCAAATCCACCAGATGAAGTCCATCAGCGTGGTCATCGAAAAGGGTTTGAATTATGTTGTACATTTCTTCATGTAGACTCAACAAGGTGGACTCAACAATTTGTTTTCCCTTTGTATCACAATCAAATTATGCAATCATATTTACTGTCGTTGTGTCTGTGTTAGGAGGAGTGGATGAAAAAATCCCCATAAGGGATGAATCCTTCAACATGCCTACCCCAATTAACTGGTAAGGAGGAGGGGACTAGCCTAACATAGGGATGTTATTAGCCATAGAGGTAGTAGCATATGACGTACATAAATATAGCTGGTCAATGGTGACAATTCTCCCTAGATGTGGAAATTGGATAGTTTGAAATACCATTGAAGTGACAACAATCATGGCGTAAAACCAATTTCTTCCTAGAAGGAGGTTGTAATCTAACGGGGCGTCTACTAATTCTACTTGAATAGAAACAATTTTTCCCCCAAGCTCGAATGAAAGGGCTGTTATGAGACCATGGAGCTGGAAACCTCATCCATCAAAGGATTTCAGAGTCGTAGGTGATGTTACAAGCTCAGGAGAGCCAATAGCTTTCCAACAAGATAGGGACAAAACCGAAGTTGTAGCTCCTTTGTCTAAAACAGTTCTAAAGACCTTCTTTCTGACTACTTTCGTGATCATTTCGAAAGCGAGTTTGTGAGGTAGTCTAGACTTATAGTTCTCGACATTGAAATGAATCAAATTAGTATTTTCCAGGTCTAAAGCTCCTAACGCAGTTAACAAGTTTTTGCATTGTGTAGGACAACATTGGAGTACTTCCAAGGTAGACATTGCACATGGTTCCTGAGCGAGATCTTCAACTACATTATAAAATTGAGCAGCTTAGGAATTAGAGTTAAAAATAGCCTTCCTAAGAGTACTCTTGTGTGGACCCAAAACCATGTTGAGAGTAGGCTTCTCGATGGTTAGGGGGACAATAGACGAGGATTTAGGAGAACCAATAGAGGGAGATTTTCCTGAAGAATAATTGTCTTCTTTCTTGTCTACGGGTTTGTCATAACTATGACTTTGAGTTTTCCAACTAAAAGTATCTGAGGACATCATGTGAATTTCCTCTAAAGAACTAGAGTTTCCCTAATTGGACATGTGGTCTATCAGTTGTTGTTGAGAGGGAAAAGGATCCATGAGAACTATGGGTGCGAGATTAGTTTTCAAAAATTGGGTGATTTAGTCCCTATGAGGACACTCTTTTGTGAAATGGTCACCTCCACATAGCAGACATGGATATTTTTATTTTCTTTTCCCTTTATTGTTATCGTTGGTGGTTGGTTTTGGATTCTCCTGTTGGTTTGTAGGATTTTTGTTTTTAGCTTTACCTTTCCTTTTATTGTTGTCGGGCATTTGAATACTCTAAATAGAATTGACCTTGGCAGAAACCTTGGGAGTCGAAAGAGTGGGAGTGGTAGTCTGGGGTTTCTTGGTAGGTTTTGCTGCTGATGAGGACTGGATTGAACCAACAATCCCATTAATAGGGACTTTTGCTGGTGGCTTTGCAGGATCAATGCTTGGGCGAGGAGCTTGAGGAATCAAGTCATATAAAGTTCCAGATTGGGAATAGACCAAGTCCAGATATTGGGATCGACTAATGTCTTGCTCTTCAGTAACGGCACTGCCCATAGCCACATCTCAGGCAATCGAATGCAACAACGAGTTGGTAAACCAAACAGCTAATAACTGATCTGGGATAGGAGCCTTAATAAGTCTTCTCCGCCTTCTCCACTCATGGATATAATTGAATATGTGGGTGGAGGTGTTCTGTCGAAAAGAAGTTAAGAGTTCAGTGCCCATTTCATAATGGATAGGAAGATGAAAGTGCGTAAGAAATATAGTTTCCAATGAGCCAAAATCCACAAACGAATGTTGCAGAAGTTCAATGTACCATTTCATGGCTGTACCGGTCAAAGTTCACTGAAAGAGTCTCAAACAAATAGAATCATCCATAAGGGAGTTTGAAGAACACCAAAAATGGAATGTCATGACATGGTTTTTCGGATCGTCTCTTTGCTTCCCATCGAACTTTGGAATTTCCAATGGTAACTTTACCGGAATGGGAGGCCACGAGGGGTTATGTCAAATGGGGTCATTAATCAACTTGGACAAATTAGGAAAGTCTAAAGTTGCTAGGAAAGGTAACTAACGATTATGTTTCACATACTGGTAATATTGATATGGAATATAAGTACTAGTAGGACCATAAGTGGATTGATAGATAGGTTATTGTGACGAAGAAATACCGAAATATCCACCTGCAGGGGGTTTATTTCTAGGATCAAGACTGTTAGGACCACTGGGGCCGCCGGGAGGAGGATCATTGGGGCCTCTAGGACCACCAGGACCACTAGGAGGTAGACCACCAGACCCTCCATGACCCCTAGGAGGTAAACTATCAAAACCCTGAATTTTCACAAAAAATTAAAATTTTTAATGTAACATAAAATGTCTAAAGTCGTATTTAAATAACTACTAGCAGCTAGCAAAAAAATGAAACAGTTAACAAAAATACCATTTTAATTTTGATATGTTATGTACAGGACCTGCATTCAATTTCTTCTAGTTGTACTGATGATTTGCTTTTGTCAAGTAGGTGAGAAGTTATGTTCTAAACTGGGGCTTACTTAGCAAATGCTAACTTAGCTGGATTTTTGGTTCTTACAGGTTCAGCAGGTAAATTTTTGAACAAGTAGGAGTTTGTTTTTGCGTTAAATCAAGAAGTACTTCTTTAGCATAATATAAATGCTAGAGCATAATTTGATTAATAGAAAGCAAGGCTACGCTGAGCTAAAGTACTTTATTTGCTGTTTTTGATTCTATGATAGTAACTTAAGTTAGTCGTAAAGACCAATATCCTTAATATACTAGTGTTCTTTATCAGCATGAGTTATACTTAAGTTTTCTTTCTGATGTTATATGCCAAGTTACTCACAAGTTCTACTGATGATCATAGGCTCATGATTTAACATAAAAACACTTTTAATGAAGCATGAAATTACTGCTAATGCTATGTCTAATTTTCAAAGTGCTGCTTTATAAGCTTGAGTATAATTCTAAGACCTTCAAAGAAAAGGTTTACTATTGATCACACAGGTTTACTTTTAGTTCATCTCTAGTAGTGATGATTATCATCTTGTTTATTTAAACACAGTTACATTTGTCTACTTGCTCTACTAGCCATCAAGCTATAATTTCGATTTTCTAAGTTTCACCATGTCACATGTATTATTGTAATATTACATTATCATACCATGTAAATGAATTACTGAGTGATTTTACCTTTAACCCTAGGTAGTCTTACTACCTTGCAACTACCAAGGTGTAGTTAAAATATTGGTGTGATTTATTAAGAGTTTGGCTCTTTATAGAAACCAAAAGAAAAAAACTTCCAATAAGTCTTCCAACCATAATACTGTCGACTTATGCATTTGTAGGAGTTATACTATGGTGGAATTGCTACCTAACATTTACTTACATACAGTTAACCTATAAACAATTTACTTTACCAACTTATGTATACATAATACCAGTCTTAAAACATAGCATTCTTTAAATATAAGGTTTGATTGAATAGCCAATATTAGTGCTATCGACTCAAAGTCAAAGGCATAGAATCCACTATTGTTCTTCACATAAATATTTTTACAAAAGATCAATTTCAAGGTTTTCAAAATGCAAATGTTAACTATATATACAAATGGTTTTACTATAGCTTGGTTATATTGTTTAACCAAATGCAATGATATTAATTGACTTTATAACAAACATGATCATCATGGTTATCATATAAATCATTGGCCATAATAGGGTTCACTCAACAGTGCAGAAGAACTATATAGATCGACCCTCTGTTGATTAAAAATATTTATGGGCACGTGGATGAGTCTCCACCATGCATTGGTCGATTTAAAAACTTACAATGAAACCCTATCTTCTTCATTATCCTTCAAGGATTTGGCTCTGCTCTGCTTGGGTTCGTTCGCGGCCATGAGAGGCTCGCTGGTTCACGTTTGAAAGTCCTTAAGTGAGTGGTAAAATGATATATCATTGTGAAAGAGTTAAAGAATTCCCAGTTTGTATTGTGGTTTCATTTTGGAAGTTTATGAACACCGTGAGGGTGGTTTTCTTATCTCTATCAGTAGTTTAAAGAGTTGGGCATAGCATTACCCTTGTCTCTACTCGTGGCTTGCTCCTTCGTTGGTGTAAAACTGAAATAAGAACCTCGCTGCCTTTGTCACAGGTTTGGCACGAGGGTTTCATTTTTTTCAAAGCATAGTTCCTTGAACTGGTTTGGTTATCTCCTTGGCTCCAGATTTCTTACTTTTAGGTAAATATAATTACCCTGCTATTACTTTTATTGTCTAGTTATAATTTTAGCATAATGAATACATTATCTAACTAAAGCATTCGGTCTTGTTCTTGTAGGTTACAATTCGTCTTCGAGCTTGAAAGAAACCTCTCCAACACTAGTTAACTTCATGGCCAAACAGGTAAGCCCCAGTTTAATGTGGAATCTCCCTGCTTGCAATGGTTAATGGAAAGGACTTACAGTTTGAAGGGAAGCATGGCTTCGATTCCTCCAATGTTTAGATTCTTAGCTTAAGTTATTACTTAGTTTTGTTGTTAAAAACCCTCGCATGTTGTTGGGTAGCTCCGGCTTATAAGCCGTGACTTGTATTGAGTTTTTCTCTATTTGTAAAAGTGATTATAGCCTTACGGCCTGATAATATCATACTCTGATTGTTGAGATATAAGGTTTTCTCCTGTACTCGAGGATTTAAAATGACTCCTGTTTCGATTCTCCAGTTTGTTCAATCGATCTTTTTAAATGTTAAAACTGTATAATTGATTTTTCTTCTTCCACTGTCCGTGAAATAATTTACTATTAATAATATCTTTTATAAGTAAAAAGTATTATTATGAAGACTGTAGATCAGCCATAATGTAAAATTTATAATCTTATACTTATCAGTTCAGGATATAATAGCTAGGGTTTACTGGAAATGAAACCCTTGTATAAAATGTATTCTTAAATAATTTATTATTTGGGCACTATTTTCTTGTTACCTTTGTTTCGCTATTATAGGTACAATGTTGTTCATTAACTTGTTTATGAAGTATTTAAATTAAAAGGGCTTATAAATATATTATAAAGTTTTTAAGTTAAGACTGTAATTAGTCAGTTTATTAGTTTCCTTGTTAAATATGTTTACACAGTTATCAATGTAAATGGATAAAACTTATATGAATTAATTTATAAATGGATAAATAAATTATTAGAGTTTCGACCCTCAGGATTTTCTTGCACATGTTATAAGCATGTTTGTTAAATATAAAATAGTTTCAGAATAATTAATTCTTAGTTTTATTTTATTCAATGTTTACATTTACATTTGTTTTTATTTACTATTCTGTAACTCAGAATTTATTCTGAGCTCTGTAAAGAATAGAAGGTGGACTCTGTAACTCTGTTTACTTTTCATAAATAAAGGGTTTATAAACATAACCCTAATTTGGTTTATATTAAGTAATAGTTTAAGATTTAGTTAATAGTTTTTAAAGATAAACTGTGTGGTTAATAACTTGTTTATATACTCAGCTGTTATCTTCTATAAACTTTTATTGTATCAATATACTATTACTGTAACTCTAGTGTAGTTTATTGTTTCTTTTCCTGCATTTTTATTTAGTTAAACTAAGTAAAAATTGTAAACACAAATAAACCATAACACTGTTCTTTTCATAATATTTTAAACATTGAAATAAATTTACTCTGCTATCTATAGATACAAAATCCTATCTACTATTTTCGTTCTCTTAAGAATTCTTTTATCCACTTAAAGCATTCTAACTGTGTTAGAGTACGACCTGTTGAGGACAGAGGACAATAACTTTAGGAGGTCATTCCTCCCTACCAATCTATTGGAGAGCACTTAAACAACACTTCCTCAGGACCCCCGAGCATGTTCCTAGTCTTCTTGGCTGAGAATTGGTGGAGAATGCAAACAATAGAACCCTATGTCAACCGACTAGTTCAATACCTCAATAAAACACTATTCTCTCAGCAGTATAATCTCCAGCTTAAAAGCTCCAACTAGATCAATCGATAGTTATCCCTCAAACACTTTCCAGATTTCCCTTATATTGAATTTCTCTGAAGTACATTCATTCAACCTGAATGATCACCTCTCTAGAATGAGCAGCCTCGACTCTCTTGAATGGGAATTTTTATAAAGATTGCTTAGGTATTTTTGGGTCAGTTTTCATTAATTGAGCCACCTACTCTGATTCCAATTTCTTGGGGAATCATGACCACAAATGTAGGGAGGTTTCCACCTGCAACAGTTGGAAGTGGTTTGAGGATGCTGCCACATGTTAGTTTTCTCTCCACTTAGTCTCCTCCACCAATTTGACCAGTAAACACTCTTTTAACAGCTCTCCTAAGCTGTTGTCCCCTCATTTATTTATTTATAAATAAAATATTCATAATTTACATTAAATATCCTTGACCATTGGGTCATCAATTACAACTTAACATAAAATTTAACATATTGTTCCTCGAATAATATAGAATTGTTTTTTTTGCAAAATTGGGGCATGTGACATACACACCCCCTTAAATTATAACATCGTCCTCGATGTTATTTATTCCTCGTCCTCAGAATTCCCCTGGAACAGAATTGGATATGCATCCCGCATATTACTTTCTAATTCCCAAGTGGCTTCCTCTGGACTAAGGTGCTTCCATTGCACCTTTTCTTGACCAATTGTGTGGTTCCGAAGTGTGATCTACCTCAGCTCAAGGATATCGTCTGGTTCCACCAGAAAATCTCCTTCTAGTTCCACCTGTACATCATTCTAGTTAACAACATGAGTAGCATCATGAACATATTTCTTTAATACAGAAATGTGAAAAACATTATGAACTCTTAAATTCAGTGGTAAGGCTAACTGATAGGTGACCTGTCCAATCCTGGACAGTATTTCAAAAGGACTACAGTAATGAGGTGCTAGTTTTGCACAACTACCCAACCTCAAAGAGCTCTTTTTGGGTCTCACCTTGATGAACACATGTTCACCTACCTAAAACTCTTTTGGATTTCTTTTAAGGTCTGCTTGACTTTTCTGTCGATCTTGTGCAATTTTCAGATTACCTTGTACCTGGTTTACAATTTCTTCCATTTCTTTCAATAATTCAGGACCTAATACTAATCTTTCCACCGGATTACTCCAAGAGATAGGAGTGTTACAATTCCTTCCATACAAGATTTCGAAAGGACTAAATCTGGCTGAAGCTTGATGATTATTATTATAAGCAAATTCTACCAAATGCAAATAATCCTCCCATTTACCTGGCTAATCTTTTACATACATTCTTAGTAAATCTTCCAGTACCTGGTTTACTCTTTCAGTCTGTCTATCAGTTTGAGGATGGAACGAAGTACTAAAATTTAGTGTAGTATTTAATCCTTTAAACAGATATTTCCAAAAGTTACCTGTAAATTTAGGGTCTCGATCTGAGATTATAACTTTCAGTATCCCATGCAGTCAAAAAATTTGCTTTAAAAAAATATTAGCTATGTTTGCAGCTTTATATGTAGTTTTTACAGGTATAAAATGGGCTGCTTTACTTGATTTATCAACTACTACCATGATAGAATCATTTAAATTCTGATTTTTAGGCAGTCTAGTAATAAAATCAAGACTAATTATCTCCCATTTCCAGCTAGGAATGGGCAATGGCTGAAGTAATACAGCTGGGTGTTGATGTTCAGTTTTTACTTACTGACATTCAAAACACCTAGCGATATATTCTGCTAGTTCAATCTTCATGTTTGGCCAAAAATATTCTTTTCTTAACATAGTTATAGTCTTCTGATAACCCGGATGGCCTGAGTAAGGAGTTTTATGGATTTCATCTAAAATTAATAACTTAACATTAGGTACATTAGGTACATACATTCTGTCTTTATACAGTAAATATCCTTTTTCATTCAAGCTGTACCCTTTACTTAAACTTTCTGTTGGATTTTCTTTCATTTTTTCTTGTAATTTTTGGTAAATTTCATCTTGTTCTAACCTTGCTTTAAGCTGTTCTTCCAGATCTGTCATATAAGTGTTGATAATTGCTACAAAGTTCAGCCTTGCATTTCTACTTAATGCATCAACAACTTTATTTTCTTTTCCTTTAATATGTTGAATTTCGAAATCATACTCAGAAAAGCTAGCCACCTAGCTTGTCTAGCATTTAGGTTAGGTTGATCTAACATATATTTCAGTCCTTTATTATCTGTCATTAAAATAAATTTTCTTCCAATTAAATGATGACGCCACATGTTTAGAGCATGTATGATAGTAGCTAATTCCAAGTCATAAGTTGCATAATTATTTTCATGAATTTTTTATTTCCTAGACTCATAATCGATAACATGCCCTTCTTGAGTCAATACTCCACCTAAACCATCATTGCAGGCATCAGTACACACTACAAAATCTTTATTTGGATCAACTATTCTTAAAATAGATGTGTTGGTTAATAAAGTTTTTAACTTTTTAAAACTATCCTTGCACTTCTGATTCCAATCAAATTTATTTCCCTTTTTCTGCAAAGAGGTTATCGGATTTGCGATTCTCAAAAACCCTTCAATGAACCTCCGATAATAACCGGTAATTCCCATGAAGGGTCAAACATCAGTTACATCTTTAGGAACTAGCCAATATTCATTCACCTTTATCTTTTTGAGATCCATTGAAATTCCTTCCTTAGTCACCACATGACCTAATACTGGATTTTATCCTTAAATAAGTCACATTCACTAAACTTTGCAAAGATTTGATGATCTCGCAACTCCTACAAAACTATTTTTAAATGTTCTTTATGCTCTTCTTCAAATTTCGAATAGATTAATATGTTGTCGATAAACATGACCACAAACTTATCCAAATATTTATGCATTACATTATTTATTAAATGCATAAAAACAACTGGGGCATTAGTAAGCCCGAATGGCATAACAACAAACTCGTAATGGCCATATCAAGTCCTAAAAGCTGTCTTAAAAATATCTTCATCTTTAATCCTAACTTGGTGATATCCAGATCGCAAATCAATTTTTGAAAACACCGTAGCTCCACATAGTTGATCAAACAGATAATTGATGCGAGGATATGAGTATCTATTTTTAATAGTCATCTTATTCAATTGACAATAATCTATACAAAGTCGTAGAGTTTCGTCCTTTTTCTTAACGAAGATGACAGGTGCCCCCCAGGGAGACACACTGGGTCGAATATACTTCTTGTCAACAAGTTCTTTTAATTGTGACTTAAGTTCATTAAGTTCAAGTATGTTCATCTAATAAGGGAATTTTGAGCTGGGTACTGCACCAGGTACCAGCTCAATGGTAAAATCGAGTTCCCTTTTCAGAAGCAGTCCCGAAATTTCTTCCAAAAATACATCTGCATACTCTTTTAAAACTGGTATATCCTCCAATTTTAATTTATCTGTATTATTTATATTTTCCTCATTAGTTACTGTTACTGCATAAGCCTTACATCCATTCCTAACATCTCTCTTGAGCTGCAAAGCAAAAATCTACCTTACAGTTGTTTTTCTAGGGATTCCCTTTACGCTTATTGGTTTTCCATCTTTATTTATACCAGTAAAGGTTTTATCATAACAGTTTAAAATTACCCTATGCTACTCTAACCAATCCATACTGATCAGTATGTCATAAGAACCTAGAGGTAGTACATTAAGCTTTACAAAAGTTTCAAACTGATCCATAACTACTGCACAATTCTTTACAAAACTAGTTACCTTCCTCTTTGCACCAGTAGCTAACTGAACCAACCAAGAACTTACAAATTTTTCAATAGATAGCTTACATTTTTCTACCAAATTAGGTCAAATTTAACTTAAACTAGCTCCTGGATCAATTAAAATAGATATGGGTGTTTGGTTTATCTTACCTTCTACTTCCACCATGGAATTTTGATAGTCTACTTTTTTATTCTCCAAGGCTGCATTGCTCCTCGGCATAGTCCTCGCTAAATCTCCCATAGTCA
This sequence comes from Pseudotsuga menziesii, assembly GCA_001517045.1. Taxonomy (NCBI): domain Eukaryota; kingdom Viridiplantae; phylum Streptophyta; class Pinopsida; order Pinales; family Pinaceae; genus Pseudotsuga; species Pseudotsuga menziesii. The sequence goes on along the minus strand of LPNX010234145.1, from coordinate 165,392 downwards.
TCTCCTCCTGTATTGTATGGATATTATTGACAGTCTTTTTCCGATTAGGACAGACTGAGGCATAATGTGGGCCATTACACTCCCAACACTTTATGGGTTCTTTTCGTTCAAAGTTTTTTGTGTAATTACAATGATTATTAGCAGACTCTCTACTCTTTTGATTATTCTAATTATTTGGTGAATTACTCTTATTCCCTTGGAAATTCTTATTAGAAAAATTTCTAGCCTTATCATTCTTAGAATTTTGATTGGGCACAAACTCTTTCTTCTTTTGATCATAATTATTATTCTTTTTGGCCTTCCAGTTGGCCATACTCTCCTTTTTCCTATTCTGTTCATAACATAAATTGGATTTCCTCATAGGTTCTTCCAGATTTTTAGGATTGTCATACTCAATCCTATCCTTTTTGTGATAAGGTAAACAGCTAAGGAACCGTTGTACCTTCGGTTTTTAATCCACAAGGTATGGCACATACCTAAGCAGACTCAAAAAATTACTGTTCAAATCTTTCATAGTCATTGTACCTAGTTTAAGCTCATATAATTTTTTATCTCTTTCTTCATAGTACTGTTCAGATAAAAATTTCTTTTTATATTACTTCTTGAAGGTACTCCAATTTATGTTCTTCTCTTTTATTCCTTTCACTCTCTTTAAATCTTGCCACCATATATCAGCTTTCCTTAAAAGATTATAGATAGCCATTCTAGCCTTTAATTGGTTAGAATAGTTATAAATCTAAAAGTACTTCTTCATCCCAGATAACCAGGATTTCACTTCCTCCGCTTTCTCAGTTTCTCCATTAAAGGTTGGCGGTTTGATCTTTTTAAACTCTCCAGAAATTTCTTCATACGGTTTATATTTTCTCTTTTTGGTATAGTGGTTATCCTCACTACTATCATTAGTAGAATGAAAATTACGTTGATCACCAAACACTTCGGAATATGAGTTGCTTTCATTTTTAGTCTGTTTAATATTTTATACTTATATTGGTGACTTATATCTTCTGAATCAACTCTTTTACCCCTTCCCTCAGTTTGAAATCTTTCTGTTAGGATCTGATTCAGCTCCTCTTGAGCTCTTAGAATCCTCTCATTTTTTTTAATAGATTCCATTTCAGATTTGAATTCTTTTACTATTTGTAAAAGTTCCGAGGAATTAGTGGTTATGTCTTCTTGTATAGGGTCTCTTTCTAAGTTTTCTTGTTCAGTAAAGGGAGATTCTTGTTAGTTGGAATATTTCACCTCTTGCAGATAGCAAGGTGTTCCACTAGTCTGAATGGTTCAGATCCAGAACAAATGGATCACAGAGGCTGATAACCCTCCCTAGATGCTATAGATATGTAGAATACAACACTTTGATAGTCCACCTGTGTACCTGCAATCAATCCTGACATGAAACAGATCAAAGCAACTAGAATATGATCTACTAATCTATGCTAGTGACTAAAGAATCTAGAAATATATATCTGAAATCAAACATCAACAATATATATGGGACAGAAAATCAACTTGCATTAGAAATATGAAGAAGTTTACAACCAATCCTTAGTGTTGACATGCATCACCATCAAACCGGATCTTCATCCCCAAAAGCTGTGACTCTAGCTCTCTATGGTCTCTCCAAATGATCTTGGGCCAAGAATCAATCCAACAGCATAACAATACCTTCAATGTTCTCCCCTCAACCATGGCTATGAGATCATATTTATAGGGCTTTGATGGATAGAGATGGTTGAGAAATTAGTGGGTGAGGTGACCTCTAAGATCCTAGGATGAGGGATCTTGAGGTCAACCAACCCACAACCAGTAGGGATAAGGCAGTACATGAGGCTTATCATCTAGAAGCCTCGAGAAAATTCTCTTTTTCCCTTTTTACCCAGGGTACCACGCTTCTCCTTCTATGAGGGAGCAGTTCTGGTAATAACCGCCTATGGACCAAGGGCAACAAACGGTGGCACCGCTTATGGAACACAGATGATGGGCGGTCCCAGCAGGGGTACCGCTCCTGGATAAAGGGGCATGTGCGGTGCTGGTAATTTGTATGACAGATTGATAAAAAATCATTTAGTTTCCACTCCAAAAGCTGGGATTCAGGCCAAGTAGGTATGTCAAATGTCTTATCACATGATGGTGACAGGATTTTGGTATAACAGGATGCCCCCCAAAGCATGAGTCTTAGAGGGATACGATAAACGAGAGCTTTGAGAACAAGTGGTTGCCAGGAGATGAAAATGTTGGCTTGATTGGAGTATGCAGTCAAGTAGGCATTTGTAGTACATCAATATGTTGACTCATAGACACAAGTAACCAAACTCATATCTGCAGACCAATACAAGGCAGATCCATGAGTGGAATAAACAAGCATGGCTACTAGAATAAAGTGTAGATCCATGTGATAGACGACTCAAACTTGGACATAGCTACCAAACATACAACGTAGATCTATGTCATACAAATGCAAATTCAAGCATAGCCACGACCATACAAATGCGGATCCATGCTAAATATACAAAACTCCATCACAACCTAGGGAAAAAGCAATGAGCGCTTTAAACAAATACCCAGGGTCTTCATCTCATCTTCCACAAAGTACGATTCTATCCATGTGATTACAATGATCTGAAGTCAAACATGGTAGAAAACACTTGATTACCAACCAATGATGTGAACTATTAACAAGTGCGAGGGAGATCACCATTAATGTCAATGATTCCCAAGGTACCCTAGTACAATCTATTGAGTTTGAATAGATGTCCTGATGTCGAACACCCAGTCGATTCTATCGATCAAAGGTCAATGATGTGAACCTATGTCGAGAGCGAGAGAATTTGTCATTAAGGCATACAGATCTCAAGGTACTAAATATTGTTTCTAAGACTATTTCCCGGATGATGAGCTGATGGCAACGGGAATAGTCTCGTCGAAGGAGGGCCATGATGAGTCCCACATCAACGACACAAAACTTGGAACATAGTTCTGGAATGATGTGAATGTAGTAACCATATGACTGACTCAAATATACTGACACAAAGACTGTGTAGACTACAGAGGTAAAACTTCTTCAGATCCCCTTTGAACATCGGGCGGCATGACAAAATAACTTGGCAGCATGACTAGATGGGATAGATACACAATGCGATAGTGGACAATGCATTCTTTTGAAAGACTCAAAGGATTGACATGACTCGTGAAATTGGATTGTCATGGAGATCAACTGAATACCCAATTGATTCACATGATTGTGCAGAAAAGTGCCATGTTCAAAGGTAACGACAAACAACTGCCATTATTTGTGAATTGATTCCATTCCCATTTCCCCCATCATGATTGATGAGTGCATATTTTCAGTTTTACAAGTTCAAATAGGGTAACAAACACTCGATATAGCTTGTCAGAAGACAAGTCCAGTAACATATGTTTTACGAACCTGAGAGAGGAGGGGTTCGTTCCCAAAACGAGTCTCTCAATGTTTAATTTAACGAGTCCACCGAAAGAAAGCTCGGTATCGTTCATGTTTAGAGAGTCTGAACGAATACAGAAGAAAACTCTATGGGGGTCCTTTTTCATATGATTTAGTCTCTAAGGCCTGAAAAAGTATAAAATCATACCTTAGAGAACTCTTCTAGTCATGATTGGCTGGAGTGTTCCTTTCTCATAAATAGTCCTATCTGTTCCTTTTGTGTTTAAGGAGCCTGAAAAAGAGGTGAAAAGAGAACTCCATGATGCTTCTTTACACAATGTCATATTTTACGAGCCTGGAAAGAAACTTGAATTGGACTCGGAACTTTGATACTAGATTTTTACGAGCATGACAAAGTGTCCTAATAAACACTCAACGACCTTTTCTGTTTTGTGAAAGTATGAAAAAGCCATAAACAAAATTTCCAAAGATTCTTACTAAAGTCAACCTGCAGACGACTCATGAACAAGTGTTAAATGCATTCAAAATAAACATTAAGGGATTATGACCAATAGATTTTGACCAGAACATGATCTAATATCAAAACTATAGTAAGTCAGACCCAAAAAATGTCTATATAAGGCAAGTAAATAGTAAAAAATCAAAACATTTCACTATTTACCTCCAGCAGAGAGCACTTGGAGCATTTTCTAGCTAGATCTTCCACAGCTGATACCGGGAGTTTCCATCGTCCGTTTTCAGTCTCTTTAGTTGCAGGTAATAGCTAAGACCCTTATCTTTCATTTCATAGCTTCTGTTTTGGGATTTGGTGGGGTTTTGGGCCTACTTGGGAAGCCCTAAAATCCAATACGTGGGTACCGCGGCTACCCCTTACAGGATACGCGGTACCACCTGAGAACCGCGCCAAGAATACGACAGATAGGTGATGCCACTACCTGTCTACAACGGGGCACAGGCGGTGTCGGCCATGGAGAAGTTAAACAAATGATATGGGCAAAATTTATTCATTGTTTTGATTTGCAATGGCTCAAGGATGATATTAATGCATACCATTGTCGTTTTTGGCAGGTCTAGGTGTCCAAAATATGGTGATATGGAAGGAAAGAACACATGATGATGAGGATGTTGCTGCTGAAAGGAATGCAGTTTGTATTGCCGCACTTCGGAACTATGGGCTCTTAAATTTCTTTCGGACACCAAGCATGGTGTCCCACGAGAAATTACTGGAACAAATACTGAGAATGTGGAATCCTAAACATCAATATTTCGAGGTGGGGGCACACATACTTATAGTGAAGGTAGAGGCTATTTACTTCCTGATTGTCCTATCGAGACGAGGTGCCCCCATATCACTGACAGGTTCCCGTGGCAGGGATATTAACACCAAAAATATCATAGATCAGCACTGTGTACCAAGTACAGGCACATTAAGAAATAAAATCCCAATCAGGGCAGTGACAGAAAGGGCTCTACGGATTGTTTTATTCACCATGCAGAGGGTGGCAGGGAGCCAGGGTGTGCATCAGGCTTCTAGGGCACATATTTTGTATGCCCTAGAGGCTATGGCACCTACAGTGTTCAACTAGGTGGAAGCATTGCTTCCAATCTTCAAGGATCAACTGACTAAATGTCAACAGGGAGAGTTGAAGTAGTTCAACTTTGGTTCCATTTTAGCTGCTTCTTCTTTGAGTGGGTCACACAGATGAGGCCCCAAGTGAATTTTCGGAGTCTGAGAGCACAGGACCCCCATATGTTGAGGTGGGTCCATGTCATGGCTCGCACAGGAGTGGGCAGGGGCAGAGTGAAGTTCAGTGACCCATTCTTTAGATGGTTGCGGGATCAGATGCTCATGGTCAAGGAATATGCCTATGCACGCACAGATTTTACAGGTGATCATGACCTACCACTCCCACCTGGAGGGAAGTGGGGTGACATTGGTAAGAAGCAAGAAACCCTGACAATGGAAAATGTTTTTATTTTTTTTATGTTTTATATTTTTTAGGATAAGTGACGAGACCTGTTTGTCTTCATGCAGATGTTGGAGCAGGGAGGCCTGGAGGAGCATCTCCATTAGACAGGCGAGCCAGAGCTTGCTTCGTGCCATAGGGCGATGATATCACTGTTGAGCTAGAGGAGAACCTAGAGAGGTTGATTGTGGACATCCCAAATGCTAATATAGATGACCTCTCGACTAGATATCAGAGAGTTACGGTGGGAGTACTAGGCTGATTTAGCAGGCTACTATGCTGGGTGGCTCGAGTAGTGTTGTGCTACCATGAGCACCATTAGTAGATGAGACATGTATACTGAAAGCTGATAGCTTCAGGATATTTGTATGATGATTTTGCCTGAAAGCCTACGTGCTTCAGATGACGTCTCAGGACCTATATTTTGTAAAACTTTTTCGTATATATATACACAGACTTTTACACGGTGTTTAAATGTATCAAATGGATAAATGTATTTTCTATGAGTTCTATGTGTCTTTAAATGTTTATTTACAATGTACCATGTTTGATTTAACATCTTGAATGGGAAATATTCCAATATAGGATGTAATTAGCCAATGAATCAGCAACTACATTATGTTCCCTAGGGATATGCCTATAGGTAATGGTTTCAAATGATCTTTCTAACAAACGTACCCTTCGGAAGAGGTGAAGGAGCACCGGGTTCCTAATGGTGTAGACATGGTTTAAATGACAAACCATGAGCTGAGAGTCCATCAAAACTACTAGATCACAAACATCTTGGGAGGCAGCTTCAGTCAGAAGACCAATGATTGCTTCATATTCGGCGATGTTATTAGTAGTGGGACCTAAAAAAATCGCTCGTGAATTGACCAAATATTCATCTGGGGAATAGAGAACCCAAGTAGCCGAGGCTAGATTCAAGGTATGGCAGCAAGCACCATCAGGGAAGCCGTAGAAAACCAGTTGCATAACCAAAACATGGTATAAACAGATGCAGACACTAAAACTCAAAACCATCTTTAAAATACTGAAAGCACACTGAAAGTTGATCAATATACATATATGCAAGATACCATCGAAGAAAACCTAGGCATAGTACCTTTTTAGGTACAACTCATTGTGAGGTTTCCCCAAAGGGATTCCATCATAATCAACTAACTCATAGGCTCCTTTCTCTAACACCTTGGAAATAATGAAAGGTCCATACCACATGGACTCGAACTTACCCTTCCCTTGCTTGTCATATCTCTAGTCATAAGTCAAAACTAGGTCACCCTCATTGAAAACACAAGGTTGAACGGATTTATCATACCGCGCCTTGACGCGTTTCTTATGTGCATCATTAGCCAAGGCAGCATCTCTACGAGTCTCATCAAGGTTATTTAAGTACAAAAATCTTGCTTCCTCTGCAGAAGTGTCTAGGAAATGCTCGACAACAAGCTGTAAAATTGGAATCTGACATTGGATTGACAAGACAAATTCAAGTCCATAGACAAGCTGGAATGGTGTGAAACCAGTAGTTGTTTTCACGGAAGTCCGATAAGCCCAAAGAGCGGAAAAAAGAACGAGATGCCAATTGGATTTACGATCTCCAACCATCCAATGAAGCATAGTTTTTAAAACCTTGTTAATGGCCTCTACCTGAACATTAGCTTGCGGATAATACGGCGTAGAGTTTTCATGGAAAAAACCTATCTTGCAACTCAATTCCTCCATCATTTGATTATGGAAATGAGATCCATGATCAGTGACGATGGACTGTGGAACTCCAAATCTAGCTATGATATGATTGAACAAGAAGAGAGCAGAAGTCTTACCATCTTCTACATATGTAGGCATGGCCTTAGCCCATTTTGTGAAATAATACACGGCTATGATGATGTAACCATGCCCCCCAGCTGAGGTAGGCTTACAATTCATGAAGTCAATCCCCCATTTGGCAAAAGGTCCAACAACAATGATGGGGTGCAGCAGAGCAGGATGGGTGCACTTTTTTGGATAAAAATGTTGGTAAGGTGGGCATTTCTGAACAACCTCATGACAGTATTTGAAGATAGAAGGCTAGAAATAGCCAGCACGAAGGATTTTTTGGGATCTAGCCGTCCCAGATAAATGACTGCCACATGCTCCAAAGTGGAAATCATTCAGCATGTGTTCAACCTCCTCATGAGTGAGGCATCACTGGAGAATGGAATCAATCCCAAGTATATACAAGGTATCATTTAAGATAAGATAGTACTTCGCGTGGTGACGGATGTGGCGATGATCATCGTGAGATAGATGCGGTTGAAAGTGTTGGGTCTGGAGATAAATCAACAAATATCCATACTAAGGATCAGTAGTGCTAATTAGAAATAGGAATTCATCTGGAAATGAATTGCTGGGCTCAGATTCCGTGGTAGCACAGGGAAGGTCACACATAAGCTCAGTAAAAAAAAAGATTTCTTTGGTGTAGCCTTGGCAAACTCGAGATTGAACTACTGAAGGATGATGATCCAATGGGAGTACTTTCCCCCGAGTACCTGACAAGTCAGAATGTAGTACATCGGGTTCTGGTCTGCCATTACGGTGGTAGTACGAAGCAGAATGTAGTGACAAAATTTTTGCACAGCAATGACCGTGGCCAAAGCTAGCTTCTCCACATGTGAATAACAGGTTTCAGAATCAATAAGATTCTTACTGGTGTAATAAATCACATGCTCCTGACCATGGAGATTGTCTTGCACTAAAACCATGGCGATGGTAGTAGTGGAGGCACATTATACAAGAGAAAGTCCTTTGAATAATCTGTGGGGTGTACCATAGGTGAATGAGTTAGAGTGTGCTTGAGATTATCAAAGGCATCTTGGGCTTGGTCATCCCAGAAGAATGGAGTGTTCTTCTTGAGGAGACGCATATAACCATGCATTTTCTCAACGAAATTGCACATGAAACAACAGAGAAAGTTTTCCTTCCCCGACAAACTTTAGAGTTCAAGGATGTTGGTTGGGGTTGGTAGATTAATGATGGCAGAAATATTCAAAGGATTGATCCGGATGCCATCTTTGGATACCACAAAGCCAAGCAGATGTCCCATCTCAATGAAAAAAATGCATTTATGTATATTGAGTCATATATTATAATGACGACATCTCAGGAATATGTCTCTAAGATGACCAAGATGGTCCTCCTGTCGCTGTGAATGAGTAGGGAGGTCATCAAGGTATGGGTCAACAATATGTCTAACATCATGAAATGCATAGGACATCGCACGCTGGAATATGGCTCCAGCATTTTTCAAGCCGAAAGGTAACTTCTTATACACAAAGGTTCCCCATGGGCAAATGAATTCCATCTTATGCTGATCGGAGGGCAATATCTCAATCTGATTGTAGCCAGAAAAGCCACCCATGAATGAAAAGATGACACTTCCAGCATAGTTGTCAATAATCTGATCGATATGCGGGATAGGAAAGTTGTCCTTGGGACAAGCTTTATTTAAATCCCTAAAGTCAATGAAGATTCTAATGGTGCACTAATTTTTATTGATAGGTACAACGTTTGATACCCATTCCGTTAGAGGTACAGGATAAATAAAACCAACTTTCAGAAGTTTCTCAATCTCAGCTTTATTAGTTGTGGCCTTCCTAGGATGGACTTGCCTAAGTTTATGCTTGATAGGTTCAGCAGTGGGATAAGTCTTAATCTCGTGGACCACAATGGAAGGGTCAATCCTCAGCATCTCTCCATAGGACCAGGCAAAAATATCACAGAATTCCTTAAAAAGTGCCTTATATGCTTCAGATTCGTCCGTGGAGCAGTCTTTCTGAACATGAGAATGCTCAATAACATCAGGCTTGGCTGATATGTCAATTGGGTTTTTCTGAGTAATGTTGCAAAGGTTTCCTTCAGAATCTGTGTCTTGCAACAATATAGGACTTTGCGGAATGCTGACAATATCAGTAGGAAACAAGGATGCAAAATCATGGCTGCCGGAACTGGTATTGGGGAGGAACATGGATCTATGATGGTGATCCTCCCAAATGGGATCAGCCGTATTCATGATCTCTATAATGGACTCTTCAGAAGGAAAATTATTGGAGAGATAATCTAGAATCGAAAGAGAAGGTTCTAACCAGTACGGTAAATGGTAAGGATCCGAAGCCACTAAATGAAGGTCATCAGTGTGATCATCGAAACAAGTTTGAATGGTGTCATACATAGCTTTGTACAGGCTCAATGAGGTAGACTCAACAACATTTGTGCCCCCAGGCTCAAAACCAAATGAGGTGATCATATGTACTGTCGCAGTATCCGTGTTAGGAGGAGTAGAGGGAAAAATCCCCATAAGGGATGGATCCTTCGGCATACCTACCCCAATCGACTGGTAAGGAGGAGGGGACTGACCTAACATGGGGATGTTATTAGCCGTGGTAGTAGTAACATTCGGCGTACAAAAATAAAGCTGGTCAATGGTAAAAATTCTCCCAAGATGCGAGAATTGGACCGTTCGAAATACTGTTGAAGCAACAACAGACATAGCATAGAACCAATTCCTTCCTAAAAGGAGGTTATAATACAAAGGGGCATCCACGACTTATACTTGGATGGAAACGGTTTCCCCCCCCAGCTCAACCGTGAGGGTTGATATGAGACCATGGGGTTGGAAACCCCGTCCCTCAAAGGCTTTAAGGGTCGTCGGTGATGTAACAAGATCAGGAGAGCCAAGATATTTTCAACAAGTCAGAGAGAACAATGAGGTCAAAGCTCCTTCATCTAGTATCATTCGAAATACTTTCTTTCCCACTACTTTCATAATGATCTGAAAAGCAAGTTTATGCAGTAATCTAGGTTTATTGTTCTCAACATTGAAGTGAATCAAGTTAGTGTTATCCAGGTCTATAGCTCCTAAAGATGTCAACAAGTTCTTGCGCTGTGTGGGGCAACTTTGGAGTACTTCTAGGGTAGACATCACACAAGGTGCCTGAGCGAGGTCTTCAACTACATTATAGAATTGGGAAGCTCAGGCATTGGGATTAAAGACAGCCTTCCAAAAAGTACTCTTTGGTGTGCACAAAATCATGTCAAGAGTAGGCTTCTTGATAGACAAGGGAACAGTACACAAGGATTCCAGAGAACTAGTAGAGGGAGCTTTCCCTGAAGAAGATTGATCTTCTTTCTTATCTGCGGGTTTATCATAATTCTGGCTTCAAGTTTGCAAATGGATGGTATCTGAGGACATCATACGAATTTCCTCCGATGAACTAGAGTTACACTGGTTAGACATGGTCTACCAGTTGTTGTTGAGAGGGAAAGAGATTCGTAAGTACTACAGGTGCGGGATTAAACTTCAGAAACTGGGAGATTCGTCTCGACGGGGACACTCCTTTGAAAACTGGTCACTGTCACAGAACAGACAAGGATATTTATCCTTCCTTTTCCCTTTGTTGTTGTCATTATTGGTTGATCATGGGGTCTCCGGTTGGTTTCCAGGTTTTTTATTTCGATTTTTACGTTTCTTTTTATTACCCGTGTTTTGAGTACTTTGAATAGAATTGACCTCAGTAGAAACCTTGGGAGTTGAAGGAGTAGCGGTTTGGGTTTGCTTGGCAGGTTTTGCTGTGGATGGGGAGTGGATTGAGCCAACAATCCCATTAACAGGTACTTCTGCTGGTGCCTTGGCAGGGTCAGTGCTGGGGCGAGGAGCTTGAGGAATCAGGTCGTAAAGAGTCTTGAACTAGGAATAGACCAAGTCTAGGTACTGAGCCCGACTAATAGCCTGCTCTTCAGTAATGGCACCGCCCATGGCCACATCTCGGGCAATAGGAGGCAACAAGGACTAAATGAACCAATCAACTAACAACTGATCTGGAATAGGGGCCTTAATAAGCCTTCTTTGCCTTCTCCACTCATGAATATGATTAGAAATGTGGGTGGAGGTGTTCTGTCGTAGAGAAGTTAAAAGTTCAGTGCCCATTTCATAGTGGATAGGGAGTTGAAAGTGCATAAGAAATATGGTTTCCAATGAGCCAAAATCCACAAATGAATGTTGTGGGAGTTCAATGTACCACTTCGCGGCCGTACCGGTCAAAGTTCGCTGAAAGAGTCATAATCGAATGGAATCATCCATGAGGGAGTTTGAGGAACACCACAAATGAAAAGTCATAATATGGTTCCGTGGATCTTCACCCTTCTTCCCATTGAAATTCAAAATATTCGATGGTAACTTTACTAGAATGGGAGGCCACGAGGGATTGTGTCGAATGGTATCATTAACTTTATCGGAATGGGAGGCCATGAGGGATTGTGTCGAATAGGTATCCCACCCATGGATGGCATGTAAGACTAGTCCCATGGCGTAAAAGTGTTACTTGGGTATGGAATTCCAGTATGAGGCATTCCTGTAGGATTATATGGATGATTAGCTACAGGTATCTAATAACCATAACCACTAGAAGACTGAATGGTAACAAGTTGTGCCCCTGAGGGATGACCTGAACTGGATGGGGGATTTACCACATTAGTGTGGGTGGGAGGGACAAAAACTATAGATGCTTCTATGTTAGAGGTCTACCCTTGACTAGGTACAACTACGGTATCAGATAACGTAGGTTGTGTCGGGGGTTGCCCCCCAGCATTCAAAGGTACTGATGAAATAGGAATTGAAGGTTGGGCCCCAGATGCAAAAGACCTGGGAGGATTTGGAATAGACATAACATAAGAGGTGAGAGGGGTGGAAATTTGAACTGGGTTGCGGGGTGTCAACGAACGATCTATAATCGGTTCGATGGGTCTCATAGATTCGACGAGTGAATGATATCCCCTAGGAACAGATGCAGATCCTGGTAGTGATGGACCTAAGATGTTATCTATCTGCTTAACAATCTCCTGTGCATGGAGGATAGCAGCACGGTATTTCCTGTGTTCTTCTTCCAAGTCAGAACAGATTGCACGAGTGCCAAATGAAGTAATGGCTTGACCTACAGGGGTTTCCCAAAATGCAGCATTGGGACCAAAATCTGGGTGAGCAACATCATCAACATGTCCTTCCATAGGAGAATGGAACGATGAATCTTCCCGGGAAGGCTGTTGGACCAAGGGAGGTGAGTGTGAAGAATATGGTACTCCACTTTCCACCACCACATTATCTCTCACTTGGGAGGTGGTAGCAGCTCCTTGGTCGATAGCTTCCATAGGATTTTCTCTTGAAATAGGAATAAAATCAGGTGGCAAGCCCCGTACTCTTCTGAACTATCTTAACTCATCCAGTTTGTATAGTTCCTATCTAACCTAGGGTCTAAAAATCTAGAAAAAACACACCAAAAGACTTCCCTACTTAAACTATAGGTCAAACAAGCAGACTTAAAATGACAAGAGGAGTTCAAAAGTCAGGTCTCTCACTAGGATTGTCAAGCAGGTTCCACTCGCCATATACCTCGAGGGTACATGCATAGTAATCTCCCTGAATGTTGTTTTCAGTGTATGGCTCCAAACAAGATGACCAAAGGGGTTTTCTCAGATAGATAAGGTACCCTAGTGGGGTCTCCCAATATACTCAAGGTACATGAGAGCTTGAATCGGTAGTAGTGCTGTCTAATGCATAACCGTACACAAGGGACCTTTCGATATACAATCGAGTGTGTGAAGTACCTTTCTATATACCTCAAGGGTACGTAAAAGGTCGTTCGATATACCGACGGTACATGGAAGAACCACGCAAGTCCCAGAATGTAATGCTAACAAAATAACGACAGTTCCTACATTTTACGATGCCCAAACACATCTCTAACCTATCACTCAAGTTACTACGTAAATTTTAATCTACAACTACCGTTAATTTTAACTTGTATGGTTAGGTGAATGCATGATGTTTTGACAGAAAAGTAAAACCATGCAATATGCTTGTGCAAATTTTCACTTTACCGTTCAGTATGCCTACTTACGGGAGGGAAGAGAGTGTTTTTCTTTTTGTTTCAAAACCAAAAACCATTCCAATCAACAGTCATGAACATCAAATCAAAGACAAGCAAACACTTTTACAAACCAAATTCTTCTTTTCGAAAGCAAATGAGAAGGGTGAGAATCTCTTTTCCTAAAAGAACAACACCAAGCACACCTATATGCCAATGCACTCTAACTTTTCGAATTTCTCAAAAACATAAGCAAATCTAACTTAAAACTACCATTTTTTTATTATTTTGATTGAGATAGTCCTATATGCATGAGAGACAAAAGATAATAAAGGTCATGGAAGCTTGTAAAGCCAATCATAAATCCCAAATCCAACGCTTAAATATGATGTCCTAATCTCAAGAAAAACTTTTCTTTTTTGAAGGAAAGAAAAATAAGTTTACTATGTAGGTAAGAAATGAAATCTAGAAGCTAATCTAGTGTTCTTCTTTCAGCATATGCAACAAAAAGAGACTTCAATGATCACCCTAACTTTCAAAAAACAAGAAATCCTTCTTTAAGCACAACCAACAAGCAAGAAGCGGATGAACAATAAAAAAGACTAAACCAACTTTTGAAATTCCACTCAAATCAATCTTAAACCATCACAGCAGCAAGCCACACACATCAGATTCAATAACACAAGCTTGATAATAGAACTGAAAGCAATCAAAATCCCAAATTTTTACAAATAAAACTGAGGAAAAAGAATTTTGGAGTAATGCCTACTTGGCACTGTGCTTCGTAGGCGTTGACCGAGTGTTTCCAGGACAACACTGCTCCTAGAAAACTAGAAACAGGCGGTGGCACCGCTTACTGCTCACTATGTTCAAGCGGTGGCACCGCTCCTCATACAAAGCATGGACGCAGTTCCCTGTAGATGGCCAAAACAAAAAAGGGAACGATGGATCAGATCAGAAAAGATTAGATCAAGGCAAATACTGTCGAATTGAAAGTGGTAACAGAGCATAAAAGACCGAAATGACTCAGATCTGAACAGATCTGGAAATTTCAAACCCAAATAATACAAATCAGAAAGTAGATCTGACTGAAAAGAGTTGAAGAAAATGGATCCTGGATTCGGACAAGAGTTGCAGACTGAGGAAGATCAGAACAATTGAATACTTATCCCCAGCAGAGTCGCCATATTTGTTAGCTGGAATATTTCACCTCCTACGAACAACAAGGTGTTCAACTAGTTTGAATGGTTTAGATCCAGAACAAATATATCACAAAGGCTGATAAATCTCCCTCGATGCTGTAGATATCTGGAATACAAGGCTTTGATAGTCCACCTGTGTACCTGTAATCAATCCTGACACAAAATAGATCAAAGAAACCAGAATATGATCTACTAATCTATGCTAGTGACTAAGGAATCTAGCAATATATATCTGAAATCAAACATCAACAATATATATGGGACAAAAAATCAACTTGCATTAGAAATATGAAGAAGTTTACAACCAATCCTTAGTGCTGACATGCATCTCCATGAAACCAACTCTTCATCCACAAAAGGTCTGACTCTAGCTCTCTATGCTCTCTCCAAATGATCTTGGGCCAAGAATCAATCAAACAACATAACAATACCTTCAATGTTCTCCCCTGAACCATGGATATGAGCTTATATTTATAGGGCTTTAATGGATAGAGATGGTTGAGAAATTAGTGGGTGAGGTGGCCTCTAAGATCCTAGGATGAGGGATCTTGAGCTCAACCAAACCACAACAGTAGGGATAAGGCAGTACACGAGGCTTATCATCTAGAAGCCTCGAGAAACTTCTCTTTTTCCCTTTTTACCCAGGGTACCGCGCTTCTCCTTCTATTACAGAGTGGTTCTGGTAATAACCGCCTATGGACCAAGTGTAACAGGCGGTGGCACCACTTATGGAACACAGATGATGGGTGATGCGAGCAGGGGTACCGCTCTTGGATAAAGGGGCATGTGCGGTGCCATGAATTTGTATGACAGATTGATAAAAAAACCATTTAGTTTCCACTCCAGAAGCTGGGATTCAGGGCAAGTAGGTATGTCAAATTTCTTATCACATGATGGTGACAGGATTTTGGTATAACAATTCTTCTCCCACATGTTCCTCCAGTCTTTCCATACCTGTTGTTAAACTCAGAAGCAAATTTCTATGTTCAATAACATTAAAAGAAAACAACATCAGCAAAATAATTTAAATTCACTGTTTCATATAAGCAAGTTGAGCTTCATCAAGGCCTAGTGTTTGAACTTGGCTCTAATACCACGTGTCAAAACCCCAAATTTTCACAAAAAATTAAAATTTTTAATGTAACATAAAATATCTAAATTCGTGCTAAAGTCGTAGTTAAATAACTACTAGCAGCTAGCAGAAAAATGAAACAGTTAAAAATAATACCATTTTAATTTTGATATGTTATGTATAGGACCTACATTCAATTGCTTATAGCTGTACTGATGATTTTCTTTTGTCAAGTAGGTGAGAAGCTACGTTATAAACTGGGGCTTACTTAGCAATTGCTAACCCAGCTGGATTTTTGGTTCTTACAGGTTCAACAGGTAAATTTTTGAACAAGTAGGAGTTTGTTTTTGCGTTAAATCAAGAAGTACTTCTTTATCATAATAAAAATGCTAGAGCATAATTTGATTAATAGAAAGCAAGGCTACACTGAGGTAAAGTACTTTCTTTGTTGTTTTTTATTCTATGGTAGTAACTTAAGTTAGATGTAAAGACCAATATCCTTAATATACTAGTGTTCTTTATCAGCATGAGTTATACTTAAGTTTTCTTTCTGATGTTATATGCCAAGTTACTCACAAGTTCTACTGATGATCATAGGCTCATGATTTAACATAAAAACGCTTTTAATGAAGCATGAAATTACTACTAATGCTATGTCTAATGTTCAAAGTGCTGCTTTATAAGCTTGAGTATAATTTTAAGACCTTCAAAGAAAAGGTTTACTATTGATCACACGGGTTTACTTTTAGTTCAGCTCTAGTAGTGATGATTATCATCTTGTTTATTTAAACACAGTTATGATTGTCTACTTGCTCTACTAGCCATAAAAGTATAATTTTGGTTTTCTAAGTTTCACCATGTCACATGTATTATTGTAATATTACATTATCATACCATGTAAATGAATTACTGAGTGATTTTACCTTTAACCCTACGTAGTCTTACTACCTTGCAACTACCAAGGTGTAGTTAAAATATTGGTTTGATTTATTAAGATTTTGTTTCTTTATAGAAACCAAAAGAACAAAACTCCCAATAAGTCTTCCAACCATAATACTGTCGACTTATGTATTTGTAGGAGTTATACTATGGTGGAATTACTACCTAACATTTACTTACATACAGTTAACCTATAAAAAATTTACTTTACCAACTTGTGTATACATAATACTAGCCTTAAAACATAGCATTATTCATTAAATATAAGGTTTTATTGAATAGCCAATGGTAGTGCGATGGACTCAATGTCAAAGGCATAGACTCCACTATTGTTCTTCACATAAATGCTTTTACAAAAGATCGATTTCAAGGTTTTCAAAATGCAAATGTTAACTATATATACAAATGCTTTTACTATAGATTGGTTATATTGTTTAACCAAATGCAATGATATGAATTGACTTTATAACAAAAATTATCATCGTGGGTATCATATAAATCATTAGCAATAATAGGGTTCACTCGATAGTGCAAGAGAACTATATAGTTTGACCCTATGCTGATTAAAAATCTTGATGGGCACGTGGATGAGTATCCACCATGCATTGGTCGACTTAAAAACTTGCAACGAAACCCTATCTTCTTCATTCTCCTTCAAGGGTTTGGCTCTACGCTACTTGGGCTCCTTTGCAGCCATGAGAGGCTCACTGGTTCACGTTTGACAATCCTTAAGTGAGTGGTAAAATGCTATATCGTTGTGCAAGAGTTAAAGAATTCTCAATTTGTATCATGATTTCATTCTGGAAGTTTATGAACACCGTGAGGGTGGTTTTCTTATCTCTGTCAGTAGTTTAGAGAGCTAGGCATAACGTTACCCTTGTCTTTGCTCGGGGCTTGCTCCTTCATCGGTGTAAAACTGAAATAAGAACCTCGGTGCCTCTGTCACAGGTTTGGCACGAGGGTTTCATTTTTTTTAAAGTGCAGTTCCTCAAACTAGTTTGGTTACATCCTCGGCTCTAGATTTCTTACTTTCAGGTAAATAGAATTACCCTGCTATTACTTTTATTCTCTAGTTATAATTTTACAATAATGAATACAATATCTAACTAAAACATTCGGTCTTGTTCTTGCAAGTTACAGTTTGTCTTCGGGCTTGAAAGAAACCTCTCCAACGCTGGTTAACTTCATGGCCAAACAGGTAAGCCCCGGTTTAACGTGCCATCTCCCTACTTGCAATGGTTAATGGAAAGGAGTTACAGTTTGAAGGGAAGCATGGCTTTGATTCCTCCAATGTTTAGATGCTTAGTTTAAGTTATTACTTAGTTTTGTTGTTAAAAACCCTCGCATGTTGCTGGGTAGCTCCAGCTTATAAGCTGTGACTTGTATTTAGTTTTTCTCTATCTATAAAAATGATTTAGCCTTACGGCCTGATAATATCATACTCTTATTGTTGAGATATAAGGGTTTCTCCTGTACTCAAGGATTTAAAATGACTCCTGTTTCGATTCTCCAGTTTGTTCAATCGATCTTTTTAAATGTTAAAACTGTATAATTGATTTTTATTCTTTTAATGTCCGTGAAATAATTTATTGTTAATAATATATTTTATGAGTAAAAAGTATTATTATGAAGACTGTAGATTAGCCGTAATGTAAAATTTATAATCTTATACTTATCAGTTTAGGATATAATAGCCAGGGTTTACTAGAAATGAAACCCTTGTATAAAATGTATTCTTAAATAATTTATTATTTGGCCACTGTTTTCTTGTTACCTCTGTTTTTCTATTACAGGTACAATGTTGTTCAGTAACGTGTTTATGAAGTATTTAAATTAAAAGGGTTTATAAATATATTATAAATTTTTTAAGTTAAGACTATAATCAGTCTAATGCATAGTTTAATAGTTTCCTTGTTAAATATGCTTACACAGTTATCAATGTAAATGGTTAAAACTTATATGAATTAATTTATAAATGGATAAATAAACTGTTAGAGTGTTGACCCTCACGATTTTCTTGCACAGGTTATTATCCTATTTGTTAAATATAAAATAGTTTTGAGAATAAGTAATTCTTAGTTTTATTTTATTCAATGTTTACATTTATATATTTTTTTATTTACTATTATGTAACTTAGAATTTATTCCGAGCTATGTAAAGAATAGAAGGTGAGATCTATAACTCTATTTACTTTTCATAAATAAAGGGTTTATAAACATAACCCTAATCTGGTTTATATAAAGTAAATGTTTAAGATTTAGTTAATAGTTTTAAAAGATAAACTGTGTGGTTAATAACTTGTTTATATACGAGCTATTATCTTCTATAAACTTTTATTGTATTAGTATACTATTACTGTAACTCTAGTGTAGTTTACTATTTTTTTTCCTACATTTTTATTTAGTTAAACTAAGTAAAAACCGTAAACACAAATAACCCATAACACTATTCTTTTCATAATATTTTAAACATTGAAATAAATTTACTCTGCTATCTACAGATACAAAATCCTATCTACTGTTTTCATTCTCTTAAAAATTCTTTTATCCACTTAAATCATTCTAACTGTGCTAGAGTACGATCTGTTGAGGACAGACAACAACAGCTTTAGGAGGTCGTTCCTCCCTGCCAATCTCCTGGAGAGCGCTCAAACAATGCTTCCTTAAGACGCCTGAGCCTGTTCCTGGTATTCTTGGCTGAGAACTAGCGGAGAATGCAAACAGTAGAACCCTTTGTCAACTGACTAGTTCAATACCTCAGTAAAACACTCTGCTCTCAGTAGTATGATCTTCAACTTAAAAGCTCCAACTAGATCAATCAACAGTTATCCCCTCAAACACTTTCCAGATTTCCCTTCCATTGAATTTCTCTGAAGTACATTCATTCAACCTGAATGATCACCTCTCTAGAATGAGAAGCCTTAGCTCTCTTCAATGGTAATTTTTATAAAGATTGCCTAGGTCTTTTTGAGTCAATTTTCATTAATTGAGCCACTTGCTCTGATTCCACTTTCTTGGGAAATCATGACCACAAATGTAGGGAGGTTTCCACCTGCAACAGTTGGAAGTGGTTTGAGGATGCTGCCACATGTCAGTTTGCTCTCCACCCAGTCTCCTCCACCAATTTGACCAGTAAACACTCTTTTAAGAGCTCTCCTAAGCTGTTGTCTCCATATTTATTTATTTATAAATAAAATATTTATAATTTACATTAAATATCCTTGACCACTGGGTCATCAATTACAACTTAGCATAAAATTTAACATATTGTTCCTCAAATAATATAAATTTTTTTTGTTGTTGCAAAATTGGGGCATGTGACATAAACCTCTAGAGCCACTGGAACCACTAGGAGGAGGGCCACTAGACCCTCTAGGACCATTAGGAGAGAAGCCACTAGGACCCCCAGGACCACCGGGATCATTAGGACCATAAGGAGGAAAGCCACCAGGCCCTCCAAGACCATTAGGCCCCCCAGGGGGAGGACCTCCATAAGGCGGTCCTCCGGCACCCCCCGCAGTATGTATAGGTATCCCCCCCATAACTGGCATGTAGGACCAGTTAGGTTTCCCCCATGGCGTGAAAGTATTACTAGGATATGGAATTTCAACATAACGCATTCCTGTAGGGTTGGGTAGATAATTAATGTTTCCTACAGGTACTTGATTTGCTGTGTAACCATACCCCCAAGAGGTTTGATTGGTTACAGGTTGTGCCCCCAAGGGCTGACCTGAACTGGATGGGGGGTTAACCACATTAGTGTGGGTATGAGGGACATAAACTATATATTTCTCTATAATAGAGGTCTATCCGTGACTAGGTACAATTTTGGTGACAAATAACGTAGGTCGTTCTGGGGGTTGCTCCCTGGCACTAGAAGGTATTGATGAAATAGGAATTGAATGTTGAGCTCTAGGTGCTGAAGACCTGTGAGGATTGGAAAAAAAAATAATATGGGAGGCAATGGGGTTGGAATTTTGACCTAGATTAAGTGGAGTCACTGTGCGATCTAGAATCGATTCAATGGGTCTCATAGAATCGGCAAGTGAATGATATCCCAGAGGAATAGCTGCGGAACGTGATGGTGGTGTGCCCAATATGTCATCTATTTTATTTTCAATTACTTGTGCATTGAGAATAGCTGCCTGGGATTGTCTACGTTCTTCTTCATTTGGTGAAACTTCTTTAGAAAAGTTTAAACGGGTGCCAAATGAGGCAATGGCTTGTCCTATAGAGGTGTCTCAAAATGGAGAATTGGGACCATAATCTAGATGAGTAGTATCATCAACATGACCTTCTGTGGGAGAATGGAATGAAGTATTACCCCAAGAAGGTTTTTGGACCAAGGGAGGTGAGTGTGAAGGATATGGTCCTCCGCTTTCTGCAACCACATCTTCTCCCACTTGGGAGTTGGTAGCAGCTCCTTGGTTGATAGCTTCCATAGGATTTTCTCTTGAAACAAGAATAAAATATGGTGGAAAGCCCTGTACTCTTCTAGACTTTCTTAATTCATCCAGTGTGTACAGCTCCTATCTAACCTAGGGTCTCAAAACTAAAAAACACACCAAAAATTTCCCTACTCAAGCTATAGGCCAAACAAGCAAACTTAAATGATATGAGGATTTTAGATAGTCAAGTCTCTCACCAGGATTGTCAAGAAGGTTCCACTTGTGATATACCTCAAGGGTACATATGTAGTAATGTCCTTAAATGTTGTTTTTGGTGTATGGCTCCAAGAAAGACGACCAAAGGTATTTTCTCAGATAGATAAGGTATCCTAGTGGGGTCTCCTGATATACGCAAGGTACGTGGGATCTCAAATCGATAGTAGTGCTATCTAATGCATAACCATTCACAAGGGTCCTTCCTATATACAATTGAGTACGTGAAAGGCTATTCGATATATCGATGGTACGTGGAAGAACCACGCAAGTCTCGGGATGTAATGCGGATGAGTAACGACAACTCCTATGCTTAACGACTTCCGAACACATCTCTAGCCTATCACTCAAATTGATATGTAAATTTTAACCTATAACTACCATTAATTTTAAAGTGGACGGTTAGGTGAATGCATGGAATTTTGACAGAAATAGTAAAACCATGCAGTATGTAGATGCAAATGTTTCACTTTACCATTCGTGGTGTGCCTACCTATGGGAGGGAAAGAGAGTATTTTGTTTTCGTTTTAGAAACAAAAATTCCCAAACAACTATTTTGAACAAATCAAAATAAAATACAAGAAACACATTCCAATCTCATTTTCCTTTTCTGAAAGCAATCAAAAGGGGAAGAGTCTCTTTTCCTAAAAGAAAAACAAGAAGCACTCTACATGCATATGCACTCTATTTTTTGATTTTTCTTAAAACATAGATAGATCTAACTTAAAAATACACTATTTTTTCTTTTGGTGAGATAGTACTGATGCAAGAGAGACAAAAGAACACAAAGAACCTGAAAGCTTGTGAGGCTAATCAGAGATCTAATGTCTTATGTTCAATAATGATAATAACCTAATCTCAATCAAAAAAATTTCTTTTTTACAAGCAGAAAAGAAGTCTTCTATGGAAACAAAAAATGAAATCAAGATGCTAATCAAATGGTTTTATTTTAGTCTTTATAAAAGAAATGAAAAAAGAGCTCACTAAAAGCTATTCTTTCAAAAAAAAATCCTTTCACAATCACAACCAACAAGCACATAAGGAAATGAATAATCAACAAGCCTAGTCTAGCTTTTGAACTCTTCAATCAAACTAATCTTTTACAACAGAATTTCTAACCATGAGCATTCAGATTCTAACACACAAGCCTAACAGTGAAGGGATGAAAGCAAAAAATGATGAAAACTTAGTTCTGGAACAAGGCCTACATGGCACCACACTGGAGGGGTCTTGACATAGCGGTTCTGGATGAGCACTGCTTCTGGATAACGGGACTCAGGCGATGGCACCGCTCATGGCTAACAGAGTTCAGGCGGTGGCACCACTTTTTTCCAATAGCACATGTGTGGTTCCCTGAATAGATCCAAAACATAAGGAGAACGAAAGATCAATTTAGAAATTGATCAGATCAAGGAAAAAATTGATGGATTGATAGTAAAAAAGAGCATATAAAGTCAAAATAGTTCAGATCTGAACATATTTGAAAGTTTCAAACCAAAATTCACTAAGTCATATGGCAGATCTGACTCGAGAGAGTTGGAGATGGAGCCTAGATTGGGACAAGAGTTCAAGAACTAAGGAATATTAGATCAACTAAGATTTGCACTGCTCCCCAGCGGAGTCACCAGATTTGTTATCAGGAATATTGCACCTTCTACAAACAGAAGTTGTTCCTCTGGTCTTAATGGTTCAGATCCAGAACAAATGAGTGAACGACAAAGGATGAAAACCTTCTCTGAATACTGTAGACACCTGGAATACTACTTCGATTGTGAACCTGTGTACCTGCAAACATATCAAACATGCAAACACATCAAAGCTACTAGAAAATCATCTACTTATCCATGTTAGTGACTAAGGAATCTAACAACATGTACATGTGAGATGAAAACAACAGTAATGTGGGACGGTAGAGAAGCTTACAATGGTTTCCTTAGTGTCGACAAGCCCCTCCATGAGACAAACACTTCATCCCCATAATCTCCAATGTTGTTCTCTATGCTCTCCAATGATTTGGACTAGGTAGTCAATCCAATAGTATAATAATACCTCTATAGTTCTCCCCCTCAACTATGGATATGAGCTTGTATTTATAAGTCTCTATGGATAGGAATAGTAGAGAGAATTATGGGTGAGGTGGCTCCAAGATCATACCAAGGGAGATATCGAGCTCAAATTAACCCATAATGATAGGGATAAGGGAGGACATGAGGCTCAAGTTCTAGAATCCTTGAGAAACTTCTCTTTTTCCCATTTTACCAGGGTAATTCTTTTCTTCCCTTATGATAGAGCAGTTTAGATGAGAACCGATTTTAGACCAAAGACCATAGGTGGTGGCACCGCTTCTATAAAATAGGATACAGATGGTGCTAAGTAAGGTACCACTCATCAGCCACAGGGCAAGTGCGGTACTAGGTTTTTTCAAGTAGAATTGACAAATAGAGCAAGTTTTCACTCTAAGTGTTGGGATTAAGGGAAAACATGGAAGTTAAGGGTCTTATATGGTGACAAGATTTAGGTATAAAAATGAGCCTAAAAATGGGCTCTACCTCAAAAGGTACTATGCTTAGGCTTAGCACTTTTTTGTATTTTTATTGTATGTAACTTTATGTACAATAGCTCACTGGTTTTTGTTCTTATATTATCTGTTGGTTGTTACAGATGTCTTCTGAGTGGTTCATAGGTTTTTCAGATGGCACTAGTCGCCACACTTGCAACCTGGCTTCAGCCGCATGGGTTACTTACTCACCCCCAGGACAGCTAGTTGCCTCTGGAGGCGCTTACCTAGGTCCTGCTACCAATAATGTGGCTGAGTATAGGGCTGTCATTGAGCGTTTATGGGATGCCTTGTCATGAGGCATTACCCAGCTGAAAATCAGGCTTGACTCTCAACTGGTAGTTTCCCAGCTCAATCAAGCTTATCAGGTGCGGAACCCTATTTTACTACTTTCGTTTATGCAAGTTAGGTTATTGGAAAGAAATTTTGATTTTATTACATTTAATCATATTCCAAGAAATCAAAATTCATTAACTGATGCATATACGAATTATATCTTGGATTGGAATTTAACACATATTTCATAAAATTTACAATAGACACATTGAAAAACACATGTAAATAAATCGGCAATATATATATATGTATATGTGTGTGTGTGTGTGTGTGTGAATATCTGTCCATATAGATAAGTCGAGTTTGATCCTCAGATCCAGTCATAACTGTATAATATACAAAATATGGATCGTAATCCATAAAATGCTCCTAAATCTAAGCTTGACCACCCTACTCATCTTGGTGATCTTGGGCTTGGGCTTCTTCATCCTCTTTAGCTGCAGCAACCTCTATGTAAATAAGTACTACTCTGGCTACCCTTCTCATAAGGAATATCTAGATAGGTGGGATACCAACCACTAACTCCTGCATAATGGTAGGGATTTGATCAATACGCAAAGTGGGTACTCTTTGGGTAAGCCTGGCCAACTTCCCCTCATGAACCCTAATCATACCATGATCCTCTCCTGCCATAGGTTGCACATACATACGAGGATTCCCAACAGGGAAAACTAGTCCAATGTCTGCATTTTTAAACATTTAAAGGATTAAAAATATTATACATATGTATATATCTTTATGACTAAAATTCATAAAAATTTAAAAAACTTGAAAAACCAAAATACTTGACGCTCCCCGTGCTCCTCCAGGAGGGAGGACAGGGTCATTGTCACCCCGAAAATACAACCCAGCATATGGAAACTGCTCCAGTGCTGGTAGTTATCGCTCCCACCATAGGTAGAAGTCATCATCGTACACACTCTGAACCAATCCACCGCCACCTTGGTGGAGGAATATTTCTCCCCACCTACTTAGTCTAGGCTGACAGGGAGAGGAAACTGGTATAGGTACTGTGGGACGTAGACCGAGCACTCTCTCAAAGGAAAAGGCCACCAATATGCTAGAATAACCTCCAAATTTTTTCCGTCGGCCTCTCTTACAGTCAGAGAGTTGTTTCTTCATTATCAAGATTAATCCCGAGCACCAGTCATATAAGGATCCCTGTAGACATTCCACCGCAAGTCTCATTTGGTTTCAAGTTGCAAGATGAAGTGATGATGATCCTACAACCCTCACTATTGTTCTTACCAACACTTGTAATGGTAAGTCGCGAATATGAACAATAGGGATGCACAGTAAGTGTCAATATAGTTCTGAACACTTAGAAGGTCACCGCCCCTACCGGTACCTTCCAAGTTGACAGGAGCTCCCCATCGTGACAAACTGGATATGAAATAGATGTCTTCAAGTGTAATCTCTAAAATCTCACCTTGTAAGTCAAATGCACCCAAATCATGATCCCAGTAGTTTATCAAAAACTCCAGTAAGCGGACATTGGATCGCATAGGTGAGGTACAAAAGAATTTAAGCAAGTCACTTTGTCGCAATGCATGCACTATGGGGGCACTTCGAAGAGCATTTTGGTCCATGTTTTCATGCTCCCTCTCCCTCCACTCCAATACCATGTTTCAGCTTGTTAACAAGACCATTATCAAACATTAAATTCATGTAAAACTTTTGATTTTGGCCCTAGAGAGAATTTTATATATCGTGCAGTATACGCGACTATCCTTTGGATATGTCGCGTATAATACACGATTTGCTTTCGAGAAAGCCACGTATAAAATGCATATACGCGACTATTTACATAACATACCCATGTATACAGCATGAATGCCTTTAAATTGGTTGAAAACATCAAATATTTTCCTAAAATCAAAACTTTGCTTGGATGAAATGAAAGAGCATGGAGAGTAGATTTACTTGGCACTTGCGGTTTCGAAAATCATCCAATGGTTTGACCATAGTGAGCAATTGAAAACAGAGGTAAAACTTGTCTATATTGGGTAAAAATGCCAAATGGTGAATTTGATTTCTAGTTTTGCACTATTTATAGAAATTATTTCAAAAGTGGGGTTTTTAACCTATAGTTTGTAATTTTTATTAAAATCAAACTAATGCCATGTCATGTTTCCCCAATGAAGCAGGTCCAAGGATATTCAAATTCATTTTTCACTCATATAGGGTAGGATTTTGATCATTTGTATGCATTTTTGCATTTATACTTAATCCACTTTACCGCTAGGATTACTACTTTGACCATGGACTATGGTATTCAACCATTAGTACCTTGTCTATATCATTGTTCTTCTGTGGATAGGGATTTTATAACATGAGTACCCTATCTTAGAACACATTTATTGTCTTTTGTTACTCATTTTTCATTTGTCCTAGGTTTTGGGGAGTCTTCTTAGCTATTTTTCACACCAAATTGAGCCTCATTTTGGTCTCTTTTTATAATTTATCCCCTTTATAAGGCTCCCCACTCTTATGGAGTTTCTTTAGGCCCAATTCTAACTCCTCAAAATAGACTTGACTATCAAGTAAACTTGTTCATTCAGGCTCATTAAGAATATGTGAATGGGAATCCACATTGGTGGTAGGTTATCTCTTTCTCAGACCATGTGGAATAATACGAGAAATGATCACTGTATTTTTTACAGAATTGAGAAGAGTATTCTCAAGCATAGGTTTATCACTTTTTCGGACCTGAGGGACTAAAATTATGGAAAAGGACCACCCAGTATGAGCTTAGTTTTCTCTTTTTCGTGCTCTGAACCTAAACATGAAAAAGATTTCGAGTGTACTTTATGTCTTTGTACTCATGTTGTTTAAACAACAAGAAAAAAACATTGAGTTTACCATTGTAAGCCCCATTTCTCGTACTCAAATGGATCTTTCCGAGTGGTCTTGCTTTCCTTCACACTCGCAAAACTCAAGCTATATGCTTCTTTTGAAGGAGTGTTGGGTAGGTGGTAATTTAACTTTTTTCGGACCTCCCTGACTAAGTACAAAAAAGGTTCACCTTTTCTTCTTCAGAAGTTAAGAGAGTTCTTCTGAGATATGTTTTATACTTTTTCGGTTTCAGGAGACTAAATTGGATGAAAAAGGAACCCCCTGGAGTCTTCTTTGGCATTTTCAGACTCTCTAAAGCTGAAAACACCAAGCGAGCATGTACTAGTTCGGGCTCGGAAAATCCACGAATAAGTGACATTATCAATCATTATTCCTTTCTCTCTTCAAGCTTGTCAAAAATGAAGAGAGAACTGAGTTGAATTTCCTGGACTCATTAAAATTTAGTAGAAAAGATAACGAACAAGTTTTCTCTTTGGGTTATAGTCGGTGGCAGCATGTCCTCTTTGAACATAGCACTCTATGAACTTTTAGATACCCATGTCTCAGTGTACACTTTCAGTCCAACTATCACTTTGAGTTTCTTGCTCCTCCACTTGTCATTTATTCTTGGGGAATCTGATCATGTCTCCTACATGACAGATAAGTCTAGTTTTTCTATCTATAAAGTTAAAAAGATGCCTTGGATCATCTTTGTGTCGTGTTCACTGTTCAAGGATCTATCCCTTTTTCTTCCTTTTTATCTTGATTCCATCATTATCCTATCTGATATCACTTGTGTCTACCTTCCTTTATCCAGTTCCTAGTCACTCTTGTGATCCATTGGAGGATCTATTGCCTTCCTCATCACAACATGGTTTCTCATCAGCATTTCCTAAAGACGAAGACCTAGATTTTTGACAATGACACCCTAGGATTCACTTTCATCATTGCTAAATTCCTTTGCTCCAGTTGTCAATTGTCACCTATTGATTGGAAATTTGTTGAATCCTTTCCATTTTCAACTTTTACTCATCTATTCACATGGCTTGGATTGTACTGGTTCCTTTGGATTATGATGAAGACCTTAGGTTCACATCTATAACCTAAGTTGTGTAAGATTGTGTTGTGTTCACTTACATAGCTTCCAGATCTTTGAAGACTCATCATGATTGTATATTGTGGCTTCAATCCACCTTTGTAATATATGTGTTCTAGCACCCATATCATATGATGTACTCAAATTTTGTAAAGGAGCTATTGTTCCAGTATATTGAACATGTCATCCTCAGATATGATTTTGTATATGACATTTGATATGTATTTGTTTTTGGTACTTCCTCTGCTTCCTTGGAATTCTGAGTTCTCCAAGATAATGATTATAATGTATTTCATCCATAGCTTCCCTCTGACCTCACACATTAGGGGGCATCTGTTATCATCCAAAATGGCACTTCTCCGTCCGAGTGCCAACATTCCTTAGGTTGGTACACAAAAGGAAAATTTGGATTGAAGTGGCCTAAACACTATGGATGGGCATGAACTTTGATGCATTTTCCTCAGACCAGCCTTGTATATTTTTATTATGAGTTTTGGGTTTCATACATGACTGTGTGCATTGCAACTTGTGTTTCATACATGAGTATTTGCATTGCAACCCGCGAATACTTGCATACGCGAGTTCCCTTTGAGCAACTCGCGTGTCATATGTGAGTTTCCTATATTAATTCCAGTGTATACCCTAATTCAACATTAAAAAATATAAATCGAGATTATATGATATTAGTTGGGGCCTAATCCATAACTATCCCAACCATCTCAACCATCCCAACCTTTGAAACCACTCTATTTCCCAAAGTATAAATAGAGGCCTTGGGGTGGGGCTAATCAATCAATTTTGGAGAGAAAAGTTATGCTAGTGGTATATCTTCAGAGTCTTGGAGCAACATAACTCAGACTCCTTTGGTTGCAAAGGAGTCCTTGTGTCAGAAGTTGGGTTGTACTCTTATCTTATTCACCACTTGTTAATAAAGAGAATTCTTCTTCCAATCTTGTATTGAGTTTATTTCATCTATATTGGCTTAATGAATATGTTTGATTATGTTACATATATGCTTTTAATCTAACCTCTAATATACATATGCATGAGATATTACTTGAAGGATTTTCTCTTTGTAGGTGGAGAAGTACATCCCTAGAAGCTTTGGAGAGAAGTGGAGCAAGAGAAGATCAAGCTTGGATCAACCGTAGTTAATCGGGTAAGTCAAGATTGTCTTCCTATTCTCTTTCCATTCCCTGTAAAAAGCTGATTGTCTGCAAGTTAGTAGTAAGTTGGTAACCCCATACCCTAGGTTACTAGGGTGCTTTATCCTAACCAACAGTTTCTCCATATCCATATTTTTCTATTTGAATATCGGATCTATTTTTAATCGTTCTTCCTCAAGTTAATATTTTCTTTGAGATCGATCTTGGGGTTAGTCTTGATAAGATCTTTGAGTCATCGTTAATGTTCTACCTACATTTTTTTTAAATCTATTAGTCAACTCTTGTTAGGAACCAACTTGCAGTATTGAAGGAAAATAATGAGGGTTTTTTTTCCTCCTTCACCTCCATTCTCTTTAACTTCAACAAGGGAAATACAAAAATATGTAAATAGAGAAATGTGTATTTTTCTTTTATGCTAAGGACTTTTCTTCCAATTTGACCATATCTCAACGAAAATCTACTGGAAAGGAGAATTCTTGTTCTACAAGCATTGATTTATGTCACTAATATCTTGATTTGCATGTGATTGAGGAAGAGTGGGGCTTGATCTACAATTTGTTTTCTATGGATCATTATGTTAGATATGTGGAACCATACTACTACATCATCCACATTCCACCCAATTTTTTGGTGGATGATTTTGCATACACGGCTAGAGATTGAAACTTATAAGATGTGAATTGCAGAATGCATTCACATTTAATGTTGATGCTAGAGGATCTTTTGGCTCGTGTCCATTTCCTTTGTTCCATTGATTTATTGGGAACACTTGATTGTGTTGCAAGGAATGGATGTAGTTTTGTTTTTATTCAAATAAACTACCTGTAGCTTAGATTGTAAATCTATATTGTGATATACCACGTTGTGAAGGCATATGGCTAGATTGATATTTTAGTAAACAATGCACTGAATAATATCTTGTCCCAAGCATTAAGGATTTGGAACCAAAGCACCTTGAGTAGCTCATTGGTTTTTTGGAAAAGGTTCCCTCACATTCATATTACAACCCCGTTGTTTGTGGGATGTGGTTAGATCATTCGCTCAACCTTACTCTATTTCTTTCCTTTTTGCAAGTAGCGGTCTTTCTCTTCTTTGATTTGTAGTTGCGCAGAGTTTCGGGTTCTATGTTCTTATGTCATGGCTTCCATAGGTGGGTTTGTGTTTGAATACTAATGAATGATCATTATGGGGGGGTGTTTTTTCGGCACTTGTACTTTGTTTGCACTGGGGCAATATTTGGGTTGGGTCTCTCACCTTAGTATTCCATATATCATAGACCACGATCCTTTTTTTTTGGATGTCGCAAGTTTGTGTATCTAATATCTTAATCACTATAGTTTGTTTGTTGGATAATTTTTTAGCATACTTATTTTTTTTCCCAAATTTATTGTAAGGGATTATTGGCATATTTTTTTCTTTAACTTTTCAAATTCTCCATTTTCTACAAGGAATTCAGAATGGCATTCTTCTCCCTTTCACGTGATTGGTTACATACCACATTGATTTTGTTAATTGAGATTGTTTTTCTCATCATGATATCAATGAAAATACATCTTAATTTATTTATTGTAAATGGGTACCTAACATGGCCTTGTTTGATGGGGCCCATATCGAGGATTGTTGTCCATGATGCATATTTATGGTACTCTCATTCTACACATTTGAGTAGTGGTTTCTATGCCACTCATGCAGATAGTGTTAGGAGTGTAACTTGACAATTATCTCCTTGTACTTCCTTGTTTCGCAGTGTCCTAGAGCTTGCCACTTTTGATTGTTTCTTAATTCTTAAGTTTTTTTGCATCTTTGACACCTCTAGATCATACTCCATACTTAAACATCAATTGTGGCATCCATAAGTATCATCTTTTCCACCTAGTTCATCATTGTGGGGCATGGTATGCAATGCTTATGCTTCCTTTTGTTATTCATTATTCATCATATTTGATCAATATCAAGTTTCCTTGGAATGATATCTGTAGACAACATTGATTCCTATATTGACTTGACAGTTGCAATGACTAGTGATCCATGCAGTTTGGTGAGATAGATTGGAGTCCATAGAGAAACTTAGAATATGATGTTTTCTCAGTTGTAAATGAGTACCTCATTAGGAATTTTGTGTAAGTATTCATTCTAGAGGATCAATTTGTTTTGGGGGCATGCATTCAACTCTTGTTTCCTCACCAGCTTGTAATGTGCATTCAATACTCACTACCTTAGAAGTTTGAAATTTGCTACTTGGATTTCTAGATGTATCTTAAACTAATGGCATTGATAGTGTGAGGTTTTATTGTCCTCTTTAAAGTTTCATACATTCTTCCTATTTGGAAATTTTTAGTGTCCACGCCCCTCATTTCTTGTTTGATTATTGATGGAATTTTCTTATGTCTAAAATTATTATTGGGTTCCTAATCAACAACTATATCTTTGGAGCATTCATGTGGTGGTTGTTAGTGTTCACCATTTTTGTGCCTTTGTAGCCTATCCACTTCTTCAAAGTTCAATCATGTTCATTGAGTTTATTTGGATCTCTTCTTAATATTTTTGTTTGGATCTTTTAGACTCTGTGAGTTTCCTTCTCTTTCCATTCACTGAATCATTATGAGATATTCATTAGTTTCATATCCAATTCCTTTTTTAGTAGTGACATTTTTAACTCTTTTGCAAAGGGGATTTTCCTTTGGTTTGTCTCGTTTTCTCCACTTGTGAGAGTTTTTACATGGGTATCTTATCATGCCTTGTTTTTAGGGCCCAACATTTTTTTCTTTTGTTTCCTCCCTACATTTCGCTTATAGGGGGTGTTGGTGTTGGTATTTTCCAATGCTATCAAGATGTGTGAGTTGTAAGCTCATGTAGGAATTCTCATCACCTAACTATTTTGGAAAATGGTTGGGATTCTCCATTTCTATAAATGGATACATTATCATGTACTTTAAACAAACATATTAATCAAGTTTCTCTCTTCTATTATTATGAGGGTAATTCATGATCCAGGTTGATCCCATATCTCTATAGATAAATTTGAATAAAAAATATAACATATAATATTAACATTCTTATATTTTTAAGATGTGTTTTTATTTTTATTTTGTTCTCATGATAAACAAATTAAATAATATTAACAATAATTTTGGTTGTATATTTAGTCAAATCCCACTAGAAAAACCAATTTCAATGGGCGTCATTTGCATGGTGATCCAAGTTGAAACCCTGAAAGGTAGTTGGGAGGAGACACTTAAAATCTAGTCATGCTAAGGGTTGGGATGGACCAGGATAAGTGTGATCCTCGAGTTATTTTGACGACTTAAATCTCTATGGTTAATTTTTTTAGACCACATCCTAGTCTCATAAGTCACACACAAACTAGCAAACAAAAAAATAGCAATAGACTTCTCTAGTAAACCTCTCGATTACTTTAATTTTTAGCACAAATTTCATAAAGAGGACATTTTGTGTAGTGTTATATATGTAAAGTGAAAATACATGACCATATACCATACTTTGTTCAAAAGTTGTATCCAAAATCTATGTCTTGGAAAAGCATCACACCAATCCCTATGGCGTTGATTCCATTCCATGCACACATTTATCAGTTCATCCATATCCCAAAATATATAACGAGAATGTGTAAAATTTCTAGTAATAGAAGATAAAACATATATATTTGAAAATAAAAATGTATTATTATTGTTAATATTATTATTAAAAATATGAATGTTCATGGTTTTGGCTTAAATTTAATGGCATGTGAAAGCATTTTGAGGATACTCATTCTTTTAAATGCTTTAGAGGGTGTCGGAGAAAGTGATTCACACTTATTTCCTCATCCATGGGCAATTGTGGTTATGAAAAGAACACGAAAACATGCCCTTTCCTAAAATTAAAGGTCATTTCTTTAAAAATTTTATTGTTATCAAAGTGATGGTTCTTAAAGTAATGTCTAAAATGCAGAAAAATATAAATAATAAAAAATACAAATATTTAAAGGTCTTAAATGACTTGGTGACTTGGTTATTAATGAATGATTAAATAAATGGTGAATGAAACAATAATATAATGGGAATGGCCATTTTTTCAAAAGTTATTTTGTTACGAGGAAGAAAATGTTGTAATAATCTTATTGTAAGAAAAGTATGTGATGCATTTTTGGCAGTAACTAGCACTTCAAAATTTATGTTATGGTTAAAAACAAAATTGTAGATTTTTATCTTAATTAAATAAATATAGATTCATTGTTATTATTAGTTATTCTAGTTTCATTGGTGTCATTTATGGCTTCATATTTTTTCAGTAGGGTAATTCAAAAATCCCTAATTTTCTTTTTTAATTCACTTGTCATTTATGAAGCATAAAAATAGTTGTAAACTTTCAAAGAAGGGTTACGTTTTCAGGAACCATTCATGTTCATATTCTTAATTCTTAGGTATTCAATATCATTATGTTGATGCCCAACATTGTCTTTACATCAATAGGGGTTCTCTCTAATAATAAGTCCAAATTATACTTCAAACTGCTTGGAATAGGAAGGCTTCCCATCTGAATTCTAGTCTGGCTACCATTCACTAGCTTGGGATTTTACCATTTGTGACCCAGGCCATCGTTTAGGTTTTTATTTTAATAGGTTGAACTGCAATATGAGGTTAATCTAAGATGTAAGCATATTATAACTAATCTATACTAGCTAAGAGCGAAGCTAAAAATAGAAAGTGGCAAATGATATTGAGATACATGCTCTTAATACATATAATTGTGATACTAAAAAATTATAACAATTACAAAATGAAGGAGCACATTAGAATGATCATAGCATCAATAAATTATGCATTTACAACTCATATAAATCATAGGCACCATAAAAATACATATGTAGTAGAAAATAGAAAGCTATAAGAATAGTCAAACAAAAATCAGAAACGTCTTATTGCGATAAAACAAGAAGAAATTCCATATCATTCATCCACTTGATAATCATAGTTCCATGCAAAACTCGAGTCTGACAAATTGTTTTGTATTCATCCACATAAATAGTTCTTACAACAGAATGACCAGCAAAATCTCCCTTCTCCTACCCCCGCCCACTTAAAAAAAGTCCCCTTTCATCCTTTCATCTTTCTTTTATGACTTATTTACAAAATAACTCCCAAGTGATTTTTCAGATTCCCAAAGTTAGTTATGACCCTTGGATTCCTTTGGAACTTGTCACTTTAGTTTTACATTCCCTCCTAAAATAAATAAAGGAAAAAATTAAGTTACATAGTTCTAAGAGGGAGAATTTCCTTGGGATTTAATAAATTGATCCCATAGTTCATTGTCATATGAAATAACATTAAGTTGCTTGGGTTCAAGTAAACATAGAGAGACTTCATGAGCCACAGACTCCTTAGTTAATGAATTCAACCCTTTATTAGAGGAATTATGGCATGTGTTCATGAAATGAAATTTTCATATAGGTATCCCAATGTGATCTCATAATGCCTATGTATTGAATTGCAATGTAATTCTCATTGTTTCCATGTACTCATTTATGGTATTTGTTCTCAATTATTTTAACTGATGCTCCTTTGGAATGGGTTCTTTGAAGGTCATTGGGGCAATAGTTGACATCTTCTAAATGCTTTCTTCAAACTTGATGCATACTCTGACATTTATTTGTGAAGTAGAAACATATTTTTGTAGTATTATCCTATCCTTGTGATAGTTGTCAAGGGTGGCATAGTCCAACTAAATTTCTTCCAAGGTATTTTTAAGAAAGTTGGTTGGAATTTTAGTGGTATGCCACTGCCACTTTTCTATGTTATTCAACTTTCCCTTGACTTCCTTGAATTTGAGATCTTGTTTTAGGGCTCTTTCATTCACAACCTTTGGTTTGTCCACAATCTTTTGGACCTCCAAAAGTTGTTTTGTGACTAGATATTTCACATGGAAATACTCAGTTTGTAATGCAATAACACACGTGTGGAACTATGATAGACTATGCTTTTTCTCTGTAGATGTTTATGCTTCAAATTATATCCTAGGTCCCTTTCACTCCATAGCAACACTATCTGTGTCATCATGGTTGAATTCTCTTCTTCTATACCTTCAACTTGAGAAACCAATTCATCCTTATCTGTTTGCAGATCCTATGTTATAATCTCTGGTGCCCTCTTTTCTTTTTGTAGAGAATAATAATCATGCTTCAACTCAACCCCTTTTCTCCTAGCCTACAGGAGATGATCTTCCAATAGACAAATTTTATGTTTGGCTTGTTTTAATTCCCTAGACATCTTTTCTATGTGTTGTCCTGACTTTCCAAGGAGGTAGATACATTTTATAAGGCCATAAATTTTGGTTCTTGATTAGTACATTTGAATACAATATTTTCCTAAGTGATGGTCTTCTCAAGATGTTTGGAGAGATTAATATTCTTATGTGTCCTTTGCACTATTTGTTTCTTCTTCGAGTCAAATAAAAGGAGTTGATATTATCTACTATATATTATTTGGATGGGGTGTATGTGGTAATTCCCATTACTTTGAAAGGGAGGTGTCCCCCAAAAAATTGAACAACCAAACTAATGGCAGGTGTCTCTATGTCCATATCTTATGGTCCACTATGTTGAGCTCCTTCATCATGCTTCTACTCTTCCTTCTCTTTCCTATGGGCTTATTCTTGCACTTTGAGCTCTTTTTTGGTATTTTGTTTAATCTCTTATTGTTGCTTCCACTCCTCAAGTTTCTTACAATCCTACTTTTTCTATTTTAGTTCTTTGTATTTTTATTATAGCTCAACCTATCTGTCTTTTTCCTCTTGATTCTTCTTTTCTAGAGCTTCCACTTCCACTTTTCTTTGTAACTCTACCCATTTATCTTTTGATTATTGTTGCTTCTTGGCTTGCTCTTCTTCTTTTTATTTCTTAATTTATTCCAATCATCAAGATTTTGTTTCATCCTTTCTTGTGTTCTCTTCCTTAATGATTTTCGTGGCCTTATCCATTAATTTCTATTCTTCTCCTTCTTAGGTTCCTTAACAAGTTGTTTTTATCACCTTACTAGAGGTATCATTTTTCATACTTTTTCCCTTGTTTCTTCTTTTGGCCAAGTCATAAAGAGTTTGAGCTTGCATGTATACTTCTTATTCTGCAAAAAATTGATCTGCATATGTTCGATAGAACTTAACATTTTCACAATGGTTTGCAGCTTTTCCATGACCATCATTTATTCAAAACTATCCTTGGCCAAAGTGAAACATTTCTAATTTTTTGTTGACTCCATGACTTCCTTTACTCAGTGGTTTTGTATGCTCCAAATACTATCTATAGGGATGGTCAGGGTGCTTTTTTAGTGTTATCGAGAGTGACTACAATCCCATCTATGGAAGCCTTTCATGTAATTTCTCTGAGGACCATATGGTCTTTAACATAATTGGGTAGGTTGTAGGGAGCCTTCGATCCTTCGTAAATTCATAGATAAGTAACTCCCTGAGTCAAATACCAATATCCCAATTGGTCATTATATTAATGACATTATTTGACATACATTTATCCAATGACATATAGGATTGCGTACATGG
Organism: Pseudotsuga menziesii; assembly: GCA_001517045.1. NCBI lineage: Eukaryota > Viridiplantae > Streptophyta > Pinopsida > Pinales > Pinaceae > Pseudotsuga > Pseudotsuga menziesii. The sequence continues at coordinate 128,694 of LPNX010234145.1, read as the reverse complement.
GAATAATGGACTCTTCACAAAAATGCTTATAATAACTAGCATGTTTTTTGTCCCACGAGGATTAGAAACAAACATTTTGCTACGGAGAGAAATTCCTATGGATTGGGGTACCACAACAGACAGCTAGACTCCAGAAATCAATCTTTCCCCAATATGCAATAGAAATAAAATGTCTAACACTAAAGGATCGAACCTCGTACCTTATTCCGAACGGTTCAAGTAGATCCCCGTTGAGCTTTCCAATCTTCATCTTGAATTGATAGAATACTTCCTCAACAACAAGTAAACAATACAATTATACTATATATCATGGTGTTATATCTATTCTAGCATATATAATCAATAATATAAAAGCATTTGACATATTCCAATGGATACAATATTCATTCATATACACATTACTGGACAGGAAAAGATATTTCTATTAATATAAATCAGAGATTACAAGTGACAACCTCTAACGGCACGTCTGCGAACCGGAGAAATTGAATCCCCCACTTGGGCCTCCACCACCTCAATCCTCCATCACTCAGATAGCAAGCTCACTAGCAAAAGGCAAGCTTGGGAAGAACACAACAGTGCTCCAAGGGACAAAGGGATGCAGACTCAAGCATAAGTTCTGGCAACAATGGACTATAGTTTCGTTACTCTCAATTCTCTCTTATTCTTTCAATGTCTCAAGGGGTTCCTTATATATCTTTTCAAAGGGATACTGAAAGGTCGAATCCGTGCGATCTCAAGGAATATGGAAGGCCAGGAGTCATATGAGTCGGATCCAAGTCAAGGAACACTCCAAAAGGATTTGGATTATTCATACATCTCGATGTACGCGACTATATGGGGAATATCCGCGTATGTATGAGGTTATCGGGGAAAAAGCCACGTATATCACTTTTCTTATGTTTTTAGGGATGATCAAGGACACATCAAAAGACAAAAAGTGGTCCATAGGGGCTAATGAGTCTGCAGCGGGACAGGGGAAGGCCATACAATGTGTGATTCACCTAGTGTGGTGAAATCCACTATAACAGATGCCCCCTAATGTATGAGATCAGAGGGGTTATACAATGGCCGAAATACATTATAAGTCCATCCCAGAAGTGAAGCGATGAAGGTACCCAAATGGAAGACCATCCCCCCAATCAGCATAATACCATAATACAACTCTGCATATAACTGTAAATACATATAGCAGTCCCGGATACATAAGAGTACAATGGCCATGAATAGGCATGAAAGATGATAACCCATATGTGGTCATCGCCACGTACAATATACATAGATCAGAATCTCCATGATGAAGATATACAAAGGACCATGATCTCCACAAAGGCTGAAGATATACAATAGATCAAGATCTCCATAGTGGCTAGAAATGTCTGACATATACTGGAACAAGTCATGAGAGCTGAAATCTCATGAACACTGGCACGATCAAGGAGGTAGCATATAATGGATGCCACCAATCTGGAAGGTCTTCTACACACACCGCTACGAGTACATGTCCTACTATGCGAATAGAGGTGTCGAGGTCGAACATAGTAGTCCATTGTCTGATTACCGGTCATTGATGTATACTGTTAACAGACATGAGATCACCCACCGATAATGAAAATGGGAATCAAGGTACTAGAGTGCAAACTAACAAGTGTGAATAAATGTGTTGAGGTCGAACACTTGAGAGATCCCATTGATCAGGGGACATTGATGTATTCCCAAAACTGTCGATGGCGAGAGAACCTACCATTGATCACTGCAAGTCTCAAGGCACTCAAAAATGACTCTAGACTCCAATCCCAAAATAAATGATCTGAAGTCGATGGGATGAAATCTACTGGAAGGAGGGAACTAGGGCATCCCCCATCATCCAACACGAGGTACTCAGCAAGGTTGTATAATGTGGAAGGACTCGATCATAAGGTGCACGAACCAGAACTGTACCGAAAATGGCCAACATGCAAAGTCAAGATAACTGAGGAATGGCCGACTCAGGTTTCAACTTCCTTCAAAAAAGAGCATAATGGCATATGGTGACTGAATGAAGGCAGCATAGACTCGATATACAAACTGGGAAATCTCTATGACGCAGGGGGCATCAATAGAGGCTCCATAGGGACTGGAAGCTTAACCAGTCGGTGGAGATAAAATCAGATAATGAGTACAGCTCCTAAGTCAAACTATAACCCAACCAATGGATGTGATATACAGTGCTCTGTTTGAAGGCGACACGACTCGACAACTGCCAAAGATAATATCTTTTCTTTTTCGGATTTTTGGTTTTTTGATTTTTTTGGTCTTTTTCAGTTATTTGAAAATCTTGAAAAAAGAATAAACTAGATTTGTAGTTACAAACTAGGAGGAGACGAGTGTCATCAGGGAAAACAAACTAGTTCCAAGCAGTGGAACATACCTATGCTCAATGCAAGGATACATGTGTAGGATATTGACACTTGGGGGAAAATCCCCTCCCGGTAAAAAGGGAATCAAGCTGCGAAGGATATAAAAAATGGCTCTGCATGGCTAGACATGAGACAAGCTCAGGCTATACGGCTAAAACGCAATGTCAGGGGAGTCGGCATAAAGCTCAATAAGACAGGCAAAGCTCATGATAATGCATCCACAACTTGATACAAGGGAGTCCAGGGGATCATGGCCAGCATAAGATCAAGAGGAGTATGAGGCTCTTACTAAATGTCATGGAAATACTATACAATGGACTCCCACACCCTAAAGGGAGAAACATCGGCATGGGCACCAACTGCAAATAAGGTGCTAACTAGGGTACCCATGTAAGGTGAGGCTCTACCACTCATATCATGCCACTTCTATAGCAGCAAGAAGGTTCCGTGACATAATAGAGTGGGTTCGTACCTAAGGATATAGTGACATGGTCATAAGGTCATGCAAAATGCAAACGATGGTGAACCTAACCTATATGCCAGTGTAGACGTTATACCTAAGATAGGTACGAATGGTCTCTGGTCACAAAAGAAGCATCCAACAGACAACTTCAGACCCAAGGAAGACCCAACCACACTCACAACCCACCCAGCAACTTCCCACAACATCAGACTCACCAAAAGGGAGGATGTATGTGACTGTATAAAGAACAGTTGCGTATGTACGCGACTATTGGCCAAAAATTCGCGTATGTACGCGACTTTTGCCCAAAAACCCGCGTATACAGAGAAGGTAGTGGTAAAAAGTAGGTCAAGGCCAAACCAATAAAGGGGAGTGTCAATGGACAAACATACTATAACATGTGACACAGAAACAGAGAGAAACAGAGAGCAAATCAATAATATCAAGCCCATTGTGCCCCCAACCCCAAAGAAAAACAAGGAACGTCCCCAGCGGAGTCGCCAATTCTGTTACGGAGAGAAATTCCTATGGCTTGGGGTACCACAACAGATAGCTAGACTCCAGAAATCAATCTTTCCCCAATATGCAATAGAAATAAAATGTCTAACACTAAAGGATCGAACCTCGTACCTTATTCCGAACGGTTCAAGTAGATCCCCGTTGAGCTTTCCAATCTTCATCTTGAATTGATAGAATACTTCCTCAACAACAAGTAAACAATACAAGTATACTATATATCATGGTGTTAGATCTATTCTAGCATATATAATCAATAATATAAAAGCATTTGACATATTCCAATGGATACAATATTCATTCAAATACACATTACTGGACAGGAAAAGATATTTCTATTAATATGAATCAGAGATTACAAGTAACAACCTCTGACGGCACGTCTGCGAACCGGAGAAACTGAATCCCCCACTTGGGCCTCCACCACCTCAATCCTCCATCACTTCGATAGCAAGCTCACTAGCAAAAGGCAAGCTTGGGAAGAACACAACAGTGCTCCAAGGGACAAAGGGATGCAGACTCAAGTATAAGTTCTGGCAACAATGGACTATAGTTTCATTACTCTCAATTCTCTCTTATGCTTTCAATGTCTCAAGGGGTTCCTTATATAGCTTTTCAAAGGGATACTGAAAGGTCGAATCCATGCGATCTCAAGGCATATGGAAGGCCAGGAGTCATATGAGTCGGATCCAAGTCAAGGAATGCTCCAAAAGGATTTGGATTATTCATACATCTCGATGTACACGACTATAGGGGGAATATCCGCGTATGTACACGGTTATCGGGGAAAAAGCTGCATATATCACTTTTCTTATGTTTTTAGGGATGATCAAGGACACATCAAAAGACAAAAAGTGGTCCATAGGGGCTAATGAGTTTGCAGCGGGATAGGGGAAGGCCATACATTGTGTGATTCACCTAGTGTGGTGAAATCCGCTATAACACATTTATAGTGGGGTTACAATGCCATCCCATGTCATGGAAGTTGTTGAGCATAGATATCATTCCCAAAAGATATTATAACATGTGGAAATTGGATTTCCACACGAGAAGGCCTTCATATTCCTTTAGAACTACCTCTTATATGTTGGTCAAGATAATAGATGTCAAGTTGAATTTTGTTCCTTGTACAATAATATGATAGAATATACGTTTCAATTCTAACTTGAAATACAATGCATCCAATTCCCCTTATAGTCTGCATAAGAGAGATGCAACCATTTGATACGGTTTCTTTACCTCTTTGACCTTGTTCCTACTGCTATCTCTGTGGTGAAATTGTTTACCTGGGCCCCATTCCTACTTGAGGAATTTTTTGTAGTCAAGATTAAGGTATTTTACTGAGTTGGCTATTATGTTGATCTCTATTGCCCAAAAACTGTAGTATTTGTCCATAGTACATGATTGAAATGAAGTTATTGGTTCACTTGCGACATTTTTTATGATATGCCTTTTGACATGAGTGTGAGGAAGTATCCATTCTATCACCTCTATGCATGCAAACATCTCTAATATCATTGTTTCTTTGTGTAAACACAATTGCTTGATGTTTTGGTAGATCAATATCTCTTTTACACTGGTTGATTGATACTCTACCACTCTAAAAAACAAATACATGATGCAAATGCAACCTAGGTAGGATGGTTGTAGATCAGTGTAGACAATGAAAGTATAACAATCACACAACACAAACAAATTTTCCAAGAATTATGGATTTTAGTTAAATTAAAAAATCTCTTTACAAAGGAATTTAAAACATGAGTCAAAGTCATAATGAGCATCGACTCTCTCCCTCACACTATTAGATCCCAGAATGGACGTCGAAAACATTGACACTAATATTAGACTAGAAACATTTCAAGAGTCAAAATCCCCTTTTTTCTGCACATTAACTAGTATTTATAGTTTATCTATGGTTCTTAGTCCTTCGTATTTGCTTCTAGAAGTTAGAAATACTCTTAGGCACCACCATACTCCATTAAATAACTCTTGTGTCCTCTCTCTGTAGGTTTCGCCATCTAGCCTTCTGCAACAACCTCTATAACTACTCTGCAAATGTTCCAACCTCTTTAATGGTTTCGTTCCTTGAGATCCTGGTTTAATAGTCGATCGGCATACACCCATCGTCGCCATCTTGTCTCACAACCTCCTTTATTACTTGGTCAATATCCTCTCCAACCCTTTTTGCTAACCTTCTTGTCAATCCTATCCCTTGTCATCTACCACTCCTAGTTTGAATCCTCACGGCTGACTCTATTCTCCCATCAACCTTTTTCCCATAACACTGGAGGTCATCAACTATTCTTCGGGTGCTATTGTTTTCAATATGAAATGATTTTTCTTGGGATATAATTCCCCTGCATAAACCTACCTAGGTTGAAATGAACCTTGTTCATGGTTTTGTAGCTTCCTAAGATCCTCTTCTTAAATCCACATCGCTTCTTCCAGGTCTCGATTCTTCAATCGAACCAGATATTCCTTCCTCTTCTATCTCCTACTATTCCCAACTTCACATTCATTGAGTAATTTTGCGATCTCTTATGTCCACTAAACTAACATCTATCTCATCAATTCAACTGTTACTTTTTCATCGCTAGTCAACCTTCCTTCAAATTTGTATGGGTCCAAAACATTGAATGTTGGAAATAAGCCCATACCTTTTGGAAACTCTAGCACATATGCATTGTCCAAAATCTTCTTAAGGATTATTCATGGACTAATACTTTTTAGCTTCAACTTGTTATATGTTCCTCTTAGGAACCTTTCCTTCTGTAGGTTTCTATATAGTAAGTTTACTTCTACAAATGAATACAATCATTTCTTCTTGTCAGCTCTCAACTTCTAGGACTCATTGCCCCTTTCAAGATGTCAAATCACCTTTTCATGCACTTCCTTCATATTGTCAACAAACACTTATGTGTTTGCACTCTTCCACATATTTGTTGACACTTTGACTAAGTCGGTTACCCCATGCATAATTCTCTCTTGCACAATCTGAAATGGAATCATTCTTGTTGACCGGTTAAGTGAATTGTTGTACACGGATTTTTCTTGCACCAACACATTTTCTCATTGCTTTTTCCAATAAGAAGTTAGGCATCTCAACAAATTTCCTAAGCTCCTGTTCATGACTTACTTTGAGGATGGTATGAAGAACTGAACTACAACTTCATGTCAAGATTCTTCAATGGGGCTCTCTAAAAATGACTGAAGAACTTGGTATCTCTATCTGATGTGATGCTCTTCAGGAACCGATGCAACCTTATAATCTCCCCCAAAAATAATACAACAATACCAGTGGCATTTCTTGTATTTCGACACATAATAAAGTGAGCCATATTGGAAAATTGGTCTGGTATCACAAATATGGAGTCATTCCCTGGTTGTGTCTTTGGTAATCCCAACACAAAATCCATGCTGATATCTTCCCATGGGACAGTTAGCACGGGTAAAGGTGAATATAGTCTTATATTATGGCTTGTCATTTTGGCATGTTGGCATACCCAACACTGTTGAATTCACTTCTTTACATTCATTGCCATCCCTAGATAGTAATAATTGTCTTTGACCAACACTTTGGTCTTGTCAAAGTCAAAGTGTCCTCTCAATTCTCCACTTCGAAACTCCTTGATCAGGTTCTCTCTCACTGATTCTCTAGGGATGCATAAATGATTCTCTTGAAACATGTATCCTTCTTGGATGAAGTAATCCAAGTATAGAGTTCTGTCGACACTCCATGGCTCCTTCGATGCCTTCCATGCATCAACAAAATCCTCATTGAATTCATAGTTGACCTTCATTGACTCTGACCATGTCCACTTCACAATAGTCATCCCCAACAACACAACTCTTCAACTTAATGTATTGAATGCATTGTTATTCTTCCCTAACTTTTGTTCCAACAAAAGGGTATAACTCTGTAAGAACTTGACCGACTTTATGTGCCTCTGAATTAACTTTGTCTGAGTATTCAGGTACCTTTGATGTTGGTGGTCAGTGAATAGCATAAATACCTTGGAGAGTAAATAGTGCATCCAATTCTTGAATGATTTGATGATCACATAAAACTCTTATTCATAGACCGAATACTTATTCTTGGTGTGATTCAACTTATTCTTGGTCATAGACCAAATACTTATTCTTGGTCAACCCCTCTGGCTTAATACAACTCCAACCTCTAACACACTTGTGTCATAGCCGAATTGAAATACTTTGTTTACTTCAGCCTCCCAAAATATTTTCGGGCTTCTTTCATCCACTTGAACTCACCCTTTCTCATGAACATTGTCAATGGTGCACATATTTGACTAAAATCCTTAATGAACTTTCAGTAAAAACTGACAATTTCATGTAAACTTATCACCTCAATGGAACTTGTTGGCTCCAACCAAATCTAATATTACCCTTACCTTCTCTAGATCCATATTCAAACCTTGTTTGGAAATCATGAATCCCATATACACCAACTCCTCCTATATGATGGAACACTTTTGCAGGTTCACCAACAATTTCTCTTGGATTATCCTATGCAAGATTTGTCGTATATGCGACAAGTGCTATTATCTTATATTGTTAAATATCAATATGTCATCAAGATACACAATGAAAATGTTTCCTAGGAACAACTTTAATACTTTTCTTATCAACATCGTGAATGTACTTAGTGAATTGGTCATCCCAAATGGCATAACCAACCACTCATATAGTCCTTCCTTCGTCTTGAAGGATATATACCATTCATCACCATCCCTAATCCATATTTGGTGGTATCCACTCTTTAGGTCGATCTTGGTGAAGTATATTTCTCCACTGAAATGGTCAATCAAGTCATCCACTCTCCATAATGGAAACTTGTACTTGATAGTGATCTGATTAATATCCCTTGAGTTGATACACATCCTTCCTTCTACTCCTTTATTGGGTTATAGTACAACTGGTACTACACACACACTTAGGATTTCTCTAATAAACACCTTGTTCATCATCTCCTCATCCTATCGGTTCAACTCAACATTCTTCATTAGTGTCATCCTATGTGGTACCCTATTTGGTAGACTCGACCTTAGAATCAATTCGATTTTATGGGATATACTCCTATTCAACGACAGTCCAGTCGATGTCTCAATGATCATCATGCCCTTGATCTCCAAAAACACTTCTCTGACATCCATCAAGACATATCCAGTCAGTTTGTTGACACTTGGGCCCTTGGGAATGATTTCGAAACAACATTGTTTTTTCTATTCCTTATTTAGAAACTCCTTAGCTTAACACATAATCACTCTTTTTTTCCTAGTAACCACTCTCCTTTCCTTGTTTTCTCTGCTCCTCATCCAAGGGAACAAGTTGAGAACTCCTTCCATCTTTCTCAACTGTAACCATATTATTGTGATCGTCGTACACCATGTTCTGGTCATATTTACATGGTTGAACCAATAATAGGTGACATGCATCCATTGGTATTACATCACATAGAAAACTATCATATAACTTTCCAATATTGAAATTGATTAGGAACTATCGTGTCACCGTAACATGGTGACCATTCTAGAACCATCACACTATAAGTGTTCTGGTGCAGTTGAAACTCCAACCCCAACTTATCAATCACCTCCTTTGAGTCTAGATTTTATGTACTGCCCGATCGACAATACCCATACAACATTTGTCTTGAATATTCACATTCATCTCAAATATGGACTTCCTTTTCCTTGGCTCCCTTTCCTTCTATCACATTGATTGCAACATTGTTATTTGGGATGTCAAGTCTTAACTTCCTTTCGATGCGATTTCATCAGAGTTTTCCCTTCACATTCAGACCAACTTCTTCCTCTACACACCGAATTTCATCCTCTTATTGACTTGTGGTATGCACGTTCTCTGGGAATTCATAGTCCTTGTGTCCCATCTCACAACACTTGTAGCATAAAATATTGGGTTGGTTTGCACATCTTCCTTCAAAATCTGCTCCTTGACTATTAATTCCTCAACTTATAGACTTCTCACCTCCTCATTGGTATTTAGGAACATTACCTTTGGTCGCTTCTCATCTCGTTGATCATCATGATTGTTAGAACCATTTTTGGGCTAAACAATTGATAAGGTATTTGGACAGTAAAAGGATGATTAAGGTGTGTAAATTTTCATATCATAGTACCTTAAATATTGTTGATGAGGATCTACAAATGTTTGAAAGGACATTCCTAGATTAGAAATGCCAAATCCTTAAGAAATTATGTTTTTCAGCCTTGGAAATGCATGTAAATGAAGAACTACTCCCTTAGTTGAATGATAACAGGAAATGGACAACCTAGATGCATAGCAGAGGAGATCCAAAGGCCAAAAAGCATTTTTGCCAAGGAAAAATTAGGAGCAGAAAGGAAGAAAAAACAAGTTTGTAGTGTAAAAGTGATAAAGCCCGACTTTTGACCCCGCAGTTTGGGATCTAATGGGATCATTGGTCCAGAAGAAATGCGGAAGTGGAAAAGGAAAGAAGTTTCATTTGTAAAGTTAGAATAATGATCTCTGAGATCCATAGTCCAAGATCCGATAGTCAGGGATAATTTCCGCATAGATCAATGGCTCGGAAAGCAGCAAAAGGAGAAATAAGAAAGGGTAAAGTTTTAGGTGGCAAAAATTAGAAAATTGATTTCCACTTTATGCAATCCAGATTAATGGTCCAGAGCGCTTCCACCAAATATCGACGATTTGGAAGAGAGCAGAGGGGTATAGATCGAAAAATGGGAAACTTAATCATTTTCTTGTGAAAAGTTGAAGCCCCGCTTTTCGGGATCCTCAAGATTTATGGTTCATAAAGATCCTGCACATATCAACAATGCAGAAAGGCACAGAAAGGCGACAATCAAAAAGTACAAAACATAAGAGTTTTTCCGTGAAAGGTTGAAATTTTTCCTTTTGTGATCCGCCAGATCCAATGGCTCAGAACATTTCTGCCAAAGATCAGTGGTCCGTAAAGGAGAGGAAGGGTGGAAAGTGGAAATATGAAGTTTTGGTTATGAAAAGGAGAAATCCCACCTTCTGCTTTCCGCAGCCCACATCTTTACCTCAAATCAATGACTGGGAAGGTCTCTTTCCAAGATCGATGATGCGGAAAAGAGGAGCATGTGCACGAGTTAAATAGAGTTCCTGATATGCGAAACTTAGTATAACCCGCAAATTCCAGTGGTTCATATATTGAGGGGAATAGATATACAATGAATATTCATTGTGTGAACTTGAATGTTGAAAGTTGAAATAGCGTTGTGCGATGAAAAATGAGCATAAATGACGTGTCCTCTTCCCATTGGATATCGCGCTCAGAGATTGGGAATACAAAAGCCACTTTTTGGAGCGTGATGGTGCATATTTAAATGAAGTGGATCTAATAAGGTAAATATCAATGGCCCAAAATCTTTTTCGTAGGTAAAGATGCAGACATGAAGGAAATCGTTGGAGAACATTGAAGGAGGTTCTGAACCATCGTTTTCGATCAAGCGAGCCTAAATCCCTGTAGTAAAATATCTCTAATTGATCCATCATGTGTGTCTCAACATTTTTTCCTATTTTGTTTATGATCATGGAAAATCTGCCAGATCATTGAATTTGTTATGATTTTGATTCCTACATGTAACTAAATTTGGCTCTATTTCTAGGTTGGTCTCGGGAGCCTGTGTTACTATAAATATACCCTCAATACAAGTAGACAAGGTTGGAACTCGTGAGTTTTAGGGTTGTGTATTTTGAGATCTTCCCTTAATAATGAATTTACAGAGCCGAATGCTGGCCTATTACTGCAAAGATTCCTGTGTATATCGTAGTTACAGTCTATATTTTCCTTTATTGTGTGCATGTATTCCTATTTAACTTACCATTATGTTTTATTCATATCTGAAATGAGTGTATAATAGTTCAGAATTCATATTATTATGCTCTGGCTATTGTTTTTTAGGTATTCACCAATATTTCTTACCAAATTTGATACAGAATTAATCTCCTTGATGCTTTGTATTGATGGGCTGTCATTCTTTCGTCTTCATCACCAGACCAATATCATTTTGACTGTAATTGAGTGCTACCTTTCCTTTGTAGTATTTCCCATGCAAATAGTTCTGTGATTATTTTAAGTATTTGTGACTCCATATCCTAATGCATGCTTGCTTTGTTTCAACCACCAACACATTTGAATTTTATTTTGTTTGTGTATCTGGCCATGATAAAAATATGTGAGAGATCCCTCTCTAGAAATGAAGAGGCTAACTTCCTTTCTTAAAGTGGTTCTGCTATTACCTTGGAATTTACCCTCTGCAACCTAGGGTACAATTCTGAGTGCTAACAAATTTGTGATGTTGCCAGGGACGAAAGTGAAAATCAACCCTGGGAAAAACGACAAAGATTCCAAGAAGAAAGGGTTTCTATGGGAAAACAGAGACTCCTGCATTTGAAAAAGGTTGTATAACTTTCCCTGGAGACTCCACTCAAAGGTTTAGAAAGGTGACTCCACTGAGCAGACTGGTGGACAGAAGGACCGATAAGGGGAGGAGGGTTCATATCTTCCCTAAGTATGAATGATAGAGTTTTAGATATGACTGTTGATGGTGAACAATGGTCAAACATCAAGAAGTTCGTGCCCCTCTAGTGTCAAATGAGTTGCAAATCTTGATGAACTTATTTAGTTTTTCCATCATCAATATGGCTTATGTAGCTAGAAGGTATGCTCCTATGAATTGTGCTCACATTCCTAGTTTTCCAAATCTAATACCTAAGATAGATTGGCTAACGTATCTTCCAAGATTCAAAGATAGTTGAATTGCATGAGGATTATTTAATAAAAATGTTCATGAATATTTTAGAAGAAAATGCAAGGTCATGGTATGAGGGATTACCATTAGGAAGTTTATCGTCCCTTAAAGACTTTCATACAATATTTCATGAACATTTCAAAGATTAGTATCCTTCTTTGCTGTCGATTCAATATTGTTGCACACATGATAAAGATTTCATTGAAAGTATGAAAGATGAATATGATGATGATCAGTATGTGGATGAATAGGTTTTAGAAATTATACATGAAAACTCAAATAAAAAAGAAATACAAAACAACTTCCCTGACATTCAAGAAAATTCCTAGCAATTGGTAGTGTCTTCCTTGACTGATGTTGACATAAGCCAAAACTCTAATTCCACTAGCTATTTTTCTTTCCCTGAAACTGATGATAGTTTGTAGCATTCTTGTCATTCTTTGTGTGACCAAGAAAATATTTGGGAATGTTAATCAGATCCTTCCTCATATTATTCAACACCTGAAATTTTACTACAACAAGAGGATGCCTGTTATAGCGGATTTCACCACACTAGGTGAATCACACATTGTATGGCCTTCCCCTGTCCCGCTGCAGACTCATTAGCCCCTATGGGCCACTTTTTGTCTTTTGATGTATCCTTGACCATCCCTAAAAACATTAGAAAAATGATATATGCGGCCTTTTCCCTGATAACCACGTACATACGCGAATATTCCCTCTATAATCGCGTACATCGGGATGTGTACATAATCCAAAATCCTTTGGAGCGTTCCTTGACTTGGATCCGACTCATATGACTCCTGGCCTTCCATATGCCTTGAAATCGCACGGATTCAAACTTTCAGTATCCCTTTGAAAAGCTATATAAGGAACCCTTGAGACATTGAAAGGATAAGAGAGAATTGAGAGTATCGAAACTATAGTCCATTGTTGCCAGAACTTATGCTTGAGTCTGCATCCCTTTGTCCCTTGGAGCACTATTGTGTTATTCCCAAGCTTTCCTTTTTCTAGTAAGCTTGCTATCGGAGTGATGGAGGATTGAGGTGGTGGAGGCCCAAGTGGGGGATTCAGTTTCTCCGGTTCGCAGACGTGCTATCAGAGGTTGTCACTTGTAACCTCTGATTCATATTAATAGAAATATCTTTTCCTGTCCAGTAATGTGTATTTGAATGAATATTGTATCCATTGGAATATGTCAAATGCTTATACATTATTGATTATATATGCTAGAATAGATCTAACACCATGAAATATAGTATGCTTGTATTGTTTACTTGTTATTGAGGACGTGCTATAACAATTCAAGCTGAAGATTGGAAAGCTCAACAGGGATCTACTTCAACTGTCCGGAATAAGGTACGAGGTTCGATCCTTTAGTGTTAGATGTTTTTATTTCTATTGCATATTGGGAAAGATTGATTTCTGGAGTCTAGAAGTCTGTTGTGGTACCCCAAGCCATAGGAATTTCTCTCCGTAACAGAATTGGTGACTCTGCTGGGGAGTTCCTAGTAATTGTCCTTTGGGGGTTGATTTCTTGGCATTCAATGTATTTGAATTTCTCTCTCTCTCTTGTTTCTGTGTCGGGTATGGGGGCATGTATGCCTAGCAGAGCCTTATTGGTGTGAATTTAGTCTCAGCCTGTCTGTTTGCCTTGAATTTGTGCATCTTTTTCTTCCTGTACGCGGGTTTGTCACTTACAGTCGCGTATACACACGGTTTCCCCTGGGATTGTCGCGTATACACGCGGGTTCACTGTGCATAGTCGCGTATACTCTGGTTTTTACCTTTTGTGGAAGATAGTGGATTGCTGGGTGAATTCTATTAGTTGCTGAGTCTCCTTTGGCACTGCCTGAGTCTGTTAATACCTCTGTTTCTGACCAGAAACGTTTTTTTTAGCCTAAATTTTTTCTTTTAGGAAAGTTCTTGTCATGGCATCTTTGATTTTTTGTTTGAGATTAGTGCATTAGAGTCCTTTTGCCTTAGTGATTTGCTGGAATGCTGTTTATGTGTGCTTGCAGAGTCTAGGGTGGTTAGAATCATTCTTTTGCTTTTTGTATCTCTTTATTTTCAAAAAATCCAAAAAAATTTGCTTATCATCATGCATTGCATTTTGCACTTTGCATTGTACTTGCATTAGATCTAGATTTTCTTTGGAGTAATAGTTAGGACGTCATATAGGGAAATTTGCATTCATCATTTGAAGAATAAATTGTGCATTCATGTAGTACACATACCCTGTTTTCATGGACACAATGCATTTGCATTGATTGTTAGGTGTGCATTTTACTTCTTGTTGCGTCATAACACCATTAGTTGCACGACCATATCCTATTTTTGAGTAATAAAGCCAAACTAAAATCAACACTTATTAAAATGAATTACACTCTTTTCTTTTCTAGGGTGCACCAACAAGATTAGGTTTTAGGATCTTGGAATAGTTCATTGAAAGTTAATTCTCCAAGATCACTAAACAACAACAACTAGGTGTCTGTCCAAGTAGTGTGTGAAATCCTTGATATAACCAGCGTTCTCAGGAAGCTCCTCTCAAAAGGGAGTCAAGCACTAGGCAGTGTGAGCGGTTGTTGATTGGGATAACCCCTGGTTGGTAACAGTGTAGCACCGGCGATATAGCCAAGATTGTATTTGTATCTAAGGGCTCTTTCGGGAGTTTCGGGATTTTCTACCCTGCCCATACGGTTAATCCTGCCTGCAACTGTCCGCCTGAGCATTGATTATATTGAGGTGACCTTAGTGACCTTACCTAGGATATCGAGGGGGTACGTGTAGAGGTTCTTCTGCATGTGTCCCGGCCAGGTTGGGTTCGGACAGCATAGTCGCTTTACGCGTTGAAGCTGAGGGCCACAATAATTGGTTTCGAAACTCCACTTGTGGTGACAAGGGCCTCTCAAGCCTCTCCTAGGCGAGACATACCGGCCACATTCAGGAGCTCACTTATCCAGCCCTTGTTTGCTTGCTTTTGGCTTTAGATTTTATAGTGATTGCTCTATGCACGCTAGTTGGCCTAGTGTTGACGTAAATAGAGAGTCTTTGCTTTTTTGTTGAGTCATTGTGGAGTCTGGTGCGGTTTCGTGCCATTCTTGTCGGTTAGCAGGACTTCCGCCTTCCACTTCTCCTCCTCCTTTGGGAGAGGGGCCTAGATTTTCCAGGCGGACTATGTCACACACTGATTCACACACCATGGAGGATCATTCAGAGACTATTCCTGAGCCACCTCCTCCTATTCGTATTGACGATGGGGAACTTACTCCTACATACGATCCCTCACCTGACCTAGCTGAGATCGGTCCTGTTATTTCCCAGATAGGATCTTTGCATGATAGACCTACTCACCCTAGGGCAGATTCCCCGTTGACACGTTACCGGTATGGAATGCCGAATGATGCCGAGACTCACTTTGATCCTCCTAGCACTAGCTACGGTAGTTATATTACGACTAGTTTTCCTATGCACGATTTGACATTTCATGTTGAATCCAACTTTGAACCTAGCACTATGCCTGGGGGAAATCCCATGCCTTACCTTGCGGAGAGGTTTGGGAGTACTAGTCACATTGCACCTTCCATCCCAGCGGTGGAAGCTCCATCTTATATACCTCCTAGGTCTAGAGTTAGTGATCCGATAGGGATACCAGGTTCTAGATGAGTGACGATAGGCACTAGTACATTTCTTCTTACAGAGATTCCTTCATCCTCGCTTCCGAGTTCTTCAAATGTAAACCCTCCACCTTAATCACGTGGTCCTTCGAGTCGGCACGTAGCTACGAGTCAGATCCGTACTGCGATTACTAGACCAATTGCGTCTCAAGCCTACATACCACCTGTGGTTTAGGGAGGTTATGTTCATGTTTCTAGAGGTCAGATTGCTACTTCCATGACATATATCCCTACTTCCGGTATGTATATTCCTAATTCT